>CAUYPK010149169.1:0-13205 GCA_963574355.1 Loris lydekkerianus | reverse complement strand
AAAAAAAATAAAATAAAAAGCAAATCCATTGATTTTAAAAAAAAAAAAAAAAAAAAAAAGGCAGGCAGAAAATCCTTAAGAATAAAATTACAGAGTCATAGTCTCAAGAGGGACCTTATCCCCACCCACAAACCAGTCATCAATTGTTTTGGTCACAGCACCCTAACCTTGTCTTTCAGAAACTACTCCATCTCAAGCTAGCTGTGTGACCAGAGAGAGTCAAGACTACTGTTAGGAAAAATAAACCTCCAGTTGCCAGATTACTTTATGAAAGAGGCTGACTGGAAGCAAAGTAAGAAAAGCGAGGCCTTCCAGATATGGACTACCGGGTGCATGGCAGATCTTTTTCTGGCCCATGCAGTTCCTCCACTCAAAGACTTAAGCCAGTTTAGTTATGCTTCTGTTATAAAAGGTTTAGAGATCACCTAGACAAGACTTTTAAAGGGATCCATGGATCCCCTAAAAAAGTTAAGAACCTGGAAATAAGATCTTTCTAGGCCTAGAAGGATCCTTAAGTCATGTCCTGATGGTTGCTAGTGGAAAAGCCAAGATCAGTACCTAGTTCTTTTGACCCTCAAAGAGAATAAGCTTGATTGATTCTGTATTCAAAAGGGACAGAAGCTGCGATTTCTTTTTTCTTTCTTTTCTTTTTTTTTTTTTTTTGAGACAGAGTCTCAAGCTGTCGCCCTAGGTAGAGTGCTGTCACATCATAGCTCACAGCAACCTCCAACTGAGGTTCAAGCGATCCTCCTGCCTCAGTTTTTCTATTTTTTGAAACCAAGTCTCACTATGTCACCCTCAGGAGAGTGCTGTGGCGTCAAATCTCACCACCTCAAACCCTTGGGCTTACACTATTCTCTTGCCTCAGCCTCCCAAGTAGCTGGGGCTAAAGGTGCCCGCCACATTGCCTGGCTGTTTTTGTTGTTGTTGTTGTTACAGTTGTCATTGCTCTTTAGCTGGCCTGGGCTGGGTTCAAACCTGCCTACCTCCATGTATGTGGCCAGTACCCTACCCACTGAACTATAGGTGGCGAGCCAATTTTTCTATTTTTAGCAGAGGTGGGGGTCTCAATTTTGCTCAGGCTGGTCTCCAACTCCTGAGCTCAAGCAATCCACCTACCTCAGCCTCCCAGAGTGCTAGGATTATAGGTGTGAGCCACCGTGTCCGACCTGGAAGCTGTAATTTCTAAAACCATCATAATGGAATACTTACCATAGCTTGGTATACTCTGTGTCCATCATTGGAGGACATTCCGTCAGTAATTTGGTTATGCCAACTGCACAGATCTTTTTCTCTACATTTCCAGATACTTTCTGAATTTCAGGAATAATGATTTTTTCCAAAACCATTCCAAACATTCTATTGAGGCAAAATAAATACATTGAATATATTTTTACATTTAAATATGTATAGTTCATTGGACATCAATTTATTTTTATTCATTTATTTTTGTTTCTGGTTAATTGAGGTTACAAAGAATTAGGTTACAATGTTTGCATTTGTTAGGTAAAGTCCCTCTTATAATTGTTTCACCCCCAAGAGGTACATACCTTAACACTATGCCTACTAAGTGAGGGCACACCCACCCCCTTTCCTCTTCCCTCATTCCCCCACCCCCACCTAGAATTAAATCCACTCAATATTAAATCGGATTACTCTATAAACACCAAAATGTTTAGATGTTACATACACTAAACATAACTTTAGATGTTACATACACTTCGGGACTCTTTATGAATATAAAAAATTACTAAATACAAGCCTGCTTGTTTTGGTTAGCAGAGGAGACCTAGATGTGAAAACAAAAAATTCCAACAAACTTTTACCCTGTAGCCAGCTACCACCATTTTTTTTTTTTTGAGACAGAGCCTCACTTTGTCGCCCTCCATAGAGTGCCATGTGGTACAGCTCACAATAACCTCCCACTTCAGGGCTTAAACGATTCTCTTGCCTCAACCTCCCGAGTTCCTGGGACTACAGGCGCCTGCCATAATGCCTGGCTATTTTTTGTTACAGTTTGGCTGGGGCTGGGTTTGAACCTGCC
Organism: Loris lydekkerianus; assembly: GCA_963574355.1. Taxonomy (NCBI): domain Eukaryota; kingdom Metazoa; phylum Chordata; class Mammalia; order Primates; family Lorisidae; genus Loris; species Loris lydekkerianus. The sequence goes on along the minus strand of CAUYPK010149169.1, from coordinate 11,161 downwards.
ATCTTCAGTACATGGGGCCGGAGCCCTACTCACTGAGCCACAGGCGCCGCCCTGCCATCACCTTTTGTGAATAAATGCCTCTCATACCAATGTCAGCCTACTCATTTTGAGACAGAGTCTTATTATGTCACCCTCTGTAGAATCCTGTGGCATCAAGTTCACAGCAACCTCAAACTCTTGGACTTAAGCAATTCTCCTGCCTCAGCCTTCCAGGTTTAAATTTTCTATTTAAAATTCTTAAATAGAATTTTATAACTTTTTTTGGAGGGGTGGGAGCTTGTATGCTTTTAAAAGAAGATACTAGCGTGGCTCAAGCAGCTAAGGCTGGTGCCATATACACCTGAGCCGGTGGGGTTTGAATCCAGCCTGGGCTCGCCAAACAACAATGATGGCTGCAACAAAAAATAGTTGGGTGTTGTGGCGGGTACCTGTAGTCTCAGCTACTTGGGAGGCAGAGGCAGGAGACTCGCTTGAGCCCAGTGAGTTGGAGGTTGTGAGCTGTTATGCCACTCTACCAAGGGTGACAGCTTGAGGCTGTCTTTAAAAAAAAAAAAAAAAAAAAAGGAAAAAGCCAGGTATTACTGTGAGCTATGATGCCACAGCACTCTACTGAGGGTGACAAAGTGAGACTGTTCCCCCTCACCCCTGCAAAAAAGAAACATTAGAAAACAGAGATAGGTAAGAACAAAGAGGGGGAAAAAATAATCATTCATCATGCCATAATTCTTTAATTTTCTCTAAGTATATAATTGCTAATTTGTCTGTTTAAAAATGATTTAGCTGGCCAGGTACGGGTGAATTGCTTGAGTTCAGAAGTTTAAGACAAGCCCGAGCAAGAGAGAGACCCCTGTCTCTACTAAAAATAGAAAAAATCTAGCCAGGGTGGCAGACACTTAATAGTCCCAGCTACTCGGGAGGCTGAGGCAAGAGGAGCTCTTCAGCCCAAGAGTTTGAGGTTGCTGTGAGCTATGAATCCATAGTACTCTACTTAGGGCAACAAAGTGAGACTGTCTCAAAGAAAAAAATATTTGGTCACTCATTCCATGTTGCTACAAACATCCTAGAATTGAAGTTTCTGAATTCTAAATGATGCAAAATCCTTAGTTTATGCTTTAATAAATAAATCCTTGAAGTGAAAACAATAGATCAAAGAGTATAGTCACACACTGAATAGGGGGACCTACGTTTTGCTCTCTAGAAAGACTGTGCCAAATTAAGGTCTCATGCACAGTGCATTCTGTATTGCTGGGAATATTTTTCAGGTTAATAGACTTTTTAGCCAATCTAGAATTTTTCATATATAATTTGGGTATAGGGATCTAACTTTCCCCAATTTTTCTCCTACGAGCTGTCCTCTTATCATTTCTTTCTTTCTTTTTGAGACAGAGCCTCAAGCTGTTGCCCTTGGCAACACAGCAACACAGCAACCTCCAACTCCTGGGCTCAAGCGAGTCTCCTGCCTCCGCCTCCCAAGTAGCTGGGACTACAGGCACCAGCCACAATGCCTGGCTATTTTTTGGTTGCAGCCGTCATTGTTGTTTGGCGGGTCTAGGCTGGATTCAAACCCGCCAGCTCAGGTATATGTGGCTGGTGCCTTAGCTGCTTGAGGCACAGGAGCTGAGCATCTTTTTTTGTTTTTGTTTTTGTTTTTGAGACAGAGTCTCATTATGTCACCCTCAGTAAAGGGTGATGTCACAGCAACCTCAAACTCTCGGGCTTAAGCGATTCTCTTGCCTCAGCCTCCCAAGAGCTGAGGAGCTGAGACTATAGGCATCCACCATATTGCCCGGCAATTTTTTTGTTGTAGTTGTCATTGTTTAGCAGGCCATGTATGTGGCCGGTCCCCTAACCTCTGAGCTGTAGGCACCAAGTCCTCTTACCATTTCTTGATAATCCTTCCATTTCCCTGCTAATGAGAAATGCCTACTAATTGCATTCTTTATAGATACACACCAGGTAAGTCAAAAGCAAATTTTTATTTGTTCCCAAACATTTCTTATTTTCAAATTATGCTGTCAGTCTTAACAAAGGCAGGCTCCTGGAGTTTCTCACCATCGAACACAACAAAGAACACCGAGTAAAGTCCAGGAATCAGGAAAATGATTATAGGGTTTTTTTCTTCACAACCCCAACACCTAAGAATATTTGAAAATGACAGATACTATCCCTGTACCAAGAACTACAAAACTATCTTTAAAACAGAGATACTGATTCACACTAAAAATGGACATTTTCTTCCTTTAAAAAAACAAAAACAAAAAAACTTACTTTGGTTGTATACCATCAAATATTTCCTGTAGTGCTAGTGCCCCATATTTTATGCAATACAAATTAATAAAGACCAAGAAACCTGTTGAAAGATACAGAATATTAGTATAGAGTAGTCACTGCGCTAAACAGATAATGTAGTGGAAGTCTGCCCAATATAACTTGTGTACAATCATTAAAACCCAATAACTTTGGCATCAATTATTTGCCTTCTAATACAACTTAACATGGAAAATTTCTTTGTATTATAGCCCTTTACATGCCATCTTCTGATTTCTATTGAAAAAATACTTTGCTATCTAAACTAACACAAACCAATGTTTGAAACGCTATAGAACTGAAATGAATTTAATGTTTGAAGAACACAAACCTTTTTTTTGGAGAAAGAGTCTCACTATGTCACCCTGGGTAGAGTGCCGTGACGTTATAGCTCACAGCAACCTCAAAATCTTGGGCTCAAGTGATTCTCTTGCCTCAGCCTCCCAAGTAGCCAGACTACAGGTGCCCGCTACAACGCCCAGCTATTTTTTGGTCTCAGTTGTCATTGTTGTTTTAGCAGGCCCTGGCCAGGCTCGAACCCACCAGCTTTGGTCTGGCGTCCCACTCACTGAGCTATGGGCACCAAGCCAAACAAAAATATTTTACAACTTTTTCAATATGTATAAAGTTTAAAACTGATAAGTTTATCTGTGACCACAAAGTCTAATGGTTTTAGCTATCTTTCTTATTATTTCTGTAGAACACCCAAATGATTTTTACTTACTCTTGATAAACTTTGTTGTTTTGGAATTCTGAAGTCTTTGAAATAGTAGAATGAAGATTTGTTTCCTATACTGGTCAACTGATTCACTAAAGAATTGAATAAAAGCAACAATATAAATTCACCATTTTTCTAACTACCTATCAAATTTTTTGATTAAATGTGCAATTTAAAGTTGTACTCACGGAGGCATGTGCTCTATTATGCTGTTCAGAAGATAAAAACCTTGATGGTCATTTGCCTTGGATGCAATCAGCTTTTGAAAGACACCCAGTAACCCAGGCTATAATAAATTAGATCAAATAACAAGAAGTTAAGAGAAAGGCCAGGATTATTCTAAAAGTTAAATAGGCAATATATACATCTTGAAAAGAAGTCATATTTTAAGAACCTAATTACCCCTTTCGCTTCCTTTTTTTTTTTTTTTTTTTTTGTAGAGACTAGAGTCTCACTTTACCGCCCTCGGTGGAGTGCCGTGACGTCACAGGACTCACAGCAACCTCCAGCTCTTGGGTTTCCGCGATTCTCCTGCCTCAGCCTCCCAAGCAGCTGGGACTACAGGCGCCTGCCACAACGCCTGGCTGTTTTTTGGTTGCGGTTCGGCCGGGGCCGGGTTTGAACCCGCCACCCTCGGTATATGGGGCCAGCGCCCTACTCACTGAGCCACAGGCGCCACCCTTTTTTTTTTTGGAGACAGAGTCTCAGTATGTTGCCCTCAGTAGAGTGCCATGGCGTCACAGCTCACAGCAATCTCAAACTCTTGGGCTTAAGTGATTCTCTTGTCTCAGCCTCCCAGTAGCTGGGACTACAGGCGCCCACCATTCTCTTCAGTTTTTATTTCTGAAACATAGGGGAAAAACATCCCACCAGAATACATTAAATTCTCAAACTCAATCTATTTGGTTCCCTTTAAAAAAATTTCTACCTAAAGGATATCTATTTCTAATAAAACATACCTTACCCCTTACCATTTTCTGCTAATTATTTCCCTTTTAAATTATTTTAAATAAATTTTTAAAACCTGCCACTCCTAGTTTTTCCAAGCTACTTTAGAAAATTACAGTTCCATCAAAAATCAATCTGACTCACAATTTTGTCAGCCGCAGCACTTGCTATCGTATTTGAACCACGTTCTAAGAATGCCTGAAGAAGCCTCACTAGAGCAGGAATATTTCCTGTTCTTTCCCAAAGCACTGGCTGAAGGAGATGAGGAAATAAGGCCATATAAGAAGACGGGATATCATTTTTGTGTGTTTCCAGAAGCAAAGACATCACTTGAAAGACATATGGAATAAATTCTGTTGATAAAAGTAAAAACAGAGCTGTCAGCTTTGGAAGAATGGCACAGATCTCTTAGGCAGGCTGCATTATATAAATAATTTCCTTTAACCTACCTTGTACATCGTTTTGTAAAATTTCAGTGAATACCAAAAACAAAGCCTCCTCAAAATTTACAACAGCAGCAGGGTTAGCTTTGCAAGTTATTCTTATGGATAAACATATTGCTTCAAACATGTAGTGATTAAAGTGAGGTTTGCTTGGGTTCTGAAATTATAAAAAAAGTTAATAATCCTAGTGAGTGTTAAGTATCAACTAAAACAAAACACACCTAATCTTTCTAAAATACACTTAAAATAAATGGCATCTATTTTTTGAAAACAACATTGAGGACAAAAAACACCAGGCAGGGTATAGTGGCTCCCATCTATAATCCAAGTACTCAGGGAGGTTGAGGGAGGAGGATGGCTTGAGCTCAGAAATTCAAGACCAGCCTGAGTAAGAGCAAGACCCTGTCTCTATTAAAAATAGGAAAATCAGCCCAGCATCATGGTGTGTGTTTGAAGTCCTAGCTACTCAGGAGGCGCAGGCAGGCAGATTGCTTGAGGCCAGTGAGCTGTGAAGACACCATTGCCCTCCTGGATGATAAAGCAAGACTGTCTCCTAAAAGAATAAGAAAAAAAAAAAAGAAAAGAAAACAAACCGAATAACACTAAACTGTTGTTTATTTGGATTGAAAAAAAGGGCTAAAAGTCTTATAGCCCACTGTTAATCTTACTCAAAACTGTTAAAAAATATTTACTCTGTTCTCCAAGGTCCCTCTGATACTTCCCACAATTTTATCTTGTTTTCATAGTTACGAATAGCATTTAAAGAAGAATTCTGTCTGCCTTAAACTGATTTTCTAAAATTTAGTATTGATATTTAAATATAAATCAAAGTATCTAAATTTTTTTGATCAAACATAAACTTTATTTTTAAGAAATCAAATTAAGGGAAAAAAAAAACAAAGGATTTTAATCATCATCTTATAGAAGTCTAAGTAGCCTCTTCTTTTTCTTTTATGAGACACATTCTTTATTTCTCAGCCTGGAACGCAGTGGTGTGAACATAGCTCACTCACTCACTGTAAACTCCAACTCCTGGGAGACTCAACTGATCCTACTACCTCAACCTCCTGAGTAGTAGCCAGGAAACAGGCACACATCACTGTGCCTAATTTTTTTTTGTATAGAGGTAGGGAGGGTTTTACTATGTTTCCCAGGGTGGTCCTAGATTTAAAACCAGGCTCAAACAATCCTTCTGCCATGGCATTCTAAAGTGCTGGGATTAAAGGTATAAACCACTGTACCTGGCCCAAAATGCCTCTTCTATATTTATTTAGTGCAAAGCCTCCTTTTAACATGTAAGAAAATTTTGGATCATCTCCACTTCCTTAATTTTCTAAGAACACGTTACCTTTTGTAATGCCAATAAAACACATTAAAGCTTCTGAGCCTAAATGTAAAGGTGACCACTATTACATCTCCATTGTAATTCAAACCTGCACTTTCAACAAAGTACATTAACTGATGTCAAAAAAAATTCAGACTCTGTCTAAGGCTGTACTGAGTGCTAGAGTTCTAGGGCCCAAACAGAGTAAATTAACAAGCAACCCCAGTTTCAAAATTGGCTCTGTTACCTTACTGACAGCTAACAGCTTCTGTGTGAGCTGAGTGATAAGAGTAGGTATGTAGGGGATTATGGCTTCTTGTAGGAGGGAAAAACTTCTCATGATTGCTGTAAAATATAAAAAAGCAAAACCAAACAGATTTCAGTAAAATTGCAACAAAAACTCCCCCGTGCAATTAGGGAGTAAAAAAAGCCTATTAATTTACCAACTATAATTTTAAGACACTTAAGACAACCCCCAGATAGCGCTCTAAATATAAAAGTATCTAAATTTCTCTTCATCTTCAAATCAGAACAGAGTTGGCAATAAAATTTAGCCTGGCAATATCGAGTATTTCTAGTAAGCCTAAAACTTAAAAAAAAATAATTAAAGTGATTAAAGAAGCAGATAAAGAGGAGGAAGAATAAACTGTGAGTTGACATCAGCAGGGCAGTCACATGTGAGAGAACTAGCCCTAGCCTAAGGGAAACATGAGCTCAACCTCCAGGAAACTGAAATACAAGGCCACCTACCCATACCTTTCAAAAAGAGAGATTAGGAGCCTAAGAAAATTCTAATAATATATATTAAGACATAGAGTCCATATTATAAAAGTAATGCTCATTAATAGATAATCTAAAAATATTTGGCATGGGAAACAAATAATTTTAAGCCAAAAATGTATGATCACTCTCTTTCCACAAATAACATTTCTAAAGTACACGCTTACTAAGCTAAGCAGAGTACCTACTATTATACCAGACATAGTAGATAGAAAATTATCCACTCTTGCCTCCTAAACTTTGAACCTTACATTTCTTCCACCTGAGCCAAAGACTCATTCACCAGTCAACAAACCTGCTACCTATCCCTCACATCCTAGCTTAGATATCACTGCCAAAAGAAAGCCTTTCTCTGACCTAGGTTAAGAAGGTTAGAGAGGATGGACTAGTGTTCTTCCTCTGGGCTACCACAGAATCCTTTCAATCATTCATACAACAGTATTTACTGACCAAGATTAAATACTGCATACTGTTAAATGCCCTAGACACAGTTTTGAAGACCACAGACCAGTCAGCTGCTCTCATATAAGGCAACATTGAGCAAAAGTAATTACAAATCATTGTTGCGAGAATCAGTGTTCACAATACACACAAATACACACCTAGACACACATGTATATACCTCATATTCCTAACCCAAGCTGGAATGATCAGGAAGTTTCTTTGAAAGCATTTCTCATGAAAACACTTTGTGCTAGGCTTTTGGGATACAAGAGTGAAAAAGACTGAGATTGTCTCACAGCTAGAGACAGCACCAGGACACCCTTCTATGCAGCACCTGGCTGTGTCCTTGGCTTGGCAGTATATATAAAGACACGGTCTGTGTGGAGTCTACCATGTGTGTTTATGCTTCAATAAGACCAAGCTGAGCATGTGGTCAATAAATGTTGCATGATCTCATCTTTGCCCTACAGAAACTCAATCTAGGAAAAGAAATGAGGGGCTTACTACGTTTTCTATAACAAGGCATTCTATATCAAATTAAGGTAAAAATTTTCTGAAAACACTGTTACTAGTAAACACAGTAATATTTTTCATTTAAAAATATTTAAACCTACCTATTTCTTGGCAAACATTATCTGGTTCACAGACTACATAACCTGAAGTGTAACTCATAGAGTGCTTACCCTTGTAATCTAAGATTAAATATTTAAGTCTATACACCAGGGAAATGGCATACCTTTCATAATATATTCATTTTCTGAAGAGCCAGGAAGCGTGAGAGCTTTGAAAAGGTTTGTTAGCAGAATCTCAACAAACGGTGCGATTTCTGTAGCTGTAAAGCTATAGATGAAAAACAGCTTTCAGTCACTACAAAGTCTGGAGTTTAGTCACTGTGGAATCCCTTGGCAACTACTAAATCACACTTCTCAGCATAAAACTGAGTCATCTCCCACAACTGACAATTGGTAGCTTACGAAATCAGTTTTGTTTATGTCCTCATGCTAAACTCTTAAGAAGGCAAATCTGGGACCAGACACAATTGAACCAAAAACCAGATAAACTCAACATTATCTAAAGTTGCAATGGTGACATTTGGTTCATGTTTATCAAACCATCAAGCAAACTTTTAGAGGTGGAATAGATTCAGAACTGTTTGAATGCTTTATGAATTTTGGGCCTGAAGACAGGTAGTGCTTAACTCACCTCAGAGGATGTTATTTCAACTTTGAACTGCTCGCTGAGAGTATCGAGTATCTATCTATACTTCAAGTTCTTGATGAAGGACAGAACCTAGAACTGTTCTCCATATCTTACCCAAAGCTTAGTTTCAAGAAATTAACAATGTTGAAATGGCTTGAAAGACATGCAGACCATCCATTCTTCTGCATCCTTGGATCAGGCCAGAGGAGCTACTTTATTGGCTCCTGGAGAATTACTTTTCACTAAATTTTGTTATATCTCAGAACTAAGTGAGATTATGAAAATAGTCACATAAAAATAACTGTCACATGATTTTGCTGAGAATTCTGCTACTACATAATATTCCTTTAAAGAAGACCCATTGTTTTAATTTTAATCTCATGGACACTGAAAATTTTGATTCCCCAAGTCTCCCTTTTTGCCGTGGCTGCTATAAGACTAAGTAAAATTTAGAATTTTCTAAATTAATGTTCAGGATCTTTTGACACATATTTCTGTTTATTAACTCTAACTCAGTTATTTTCCTCTACTCAATACTTAACATAATTTATCTATTTTGGTAAATCCTTTAGGAATGAGGTGGTATTATAATTAAATAGAAAGTACATACTTGTTTTTCTAACTAAGAAGGAAATTATAAAAATTCTTAGAGATATTTATATTTTGGTTCCATCCCAAATTAGAAAAAATATAAACTGCGTAGAAACAAATACTTACAGAGTTGCATTGTTGGGCCCTCTCATAGTAAAGAGCCTTTCAAGAGCATGTGCTGCATAAGTATGAACAACAATACTTTCCGCCTGGAGATGATTAATCAAGAGAGGAATAGAGACTAACAAATGTTCTTTTGGTACCTAAAAAATACAATAATATATGCACTCTAAATCCAATGACAATACATCTGAGTAAAAGACAACTGGAAGAGCTTACTGATATAAAAAATAATTTGTTTTTGCAGCTCTATTATAATGAAAAGATATTGTTGCAAAATAAAAACTTATACCTCCACATAATGATTTTATTTCCGTTCATTTTCCGAGCACAAAACTATGATACAGGTAACAATCTTACAGATAAAAGAACACATCATAAAGTACTATCATGAAGAAGCAGATAAATTTTTTTTTTTTTTGAGACAGAGCCTCAAGCTGTGACCCTGGGTAGAGTGCCTGGGTAGAGTGCCTTGGCATCACAGCTCACAGCAACCTCAAACTTCTGGGCTCAAGCGAGTCTCCTGCCTCAGCCTCCCAAGTAGCTGGGACAACAGGCACCTGCCACAATGCTTGGCTTTTTTTTTTTTTTTTTTTTGGTTGCAGCCATCATTGTTTGGCGGGCCCCGGCTGGATTCGAACCTGCCAGTTCAGGTGTATGTGGCTGGCATCTTACCCACTTGAGCCACAGCGCCAAACCAGCAGACAAATCTTAAGAATTACACTTTTTCACTGGCAGACATTTCTTGTAAAAGTTATTTAACCTCTTTGTGCCTCATTCTCCCCTTTCTCATAAAAGGGGGCAAAAATAAGAAAACAATTTTCATTAAAAATCTATAAAGGACACTGGAATTGGCATAAATGTATTTATGATCTATGTACAAAAGATTTAATAAAAAAAAAAAATTCTGGGGCAAACTTGGAAAAAAAAAAAAACCTATAAAAGGCTGGGTCTGGTGGCTCATGCCTATAGGAGCACTCTCAGCACTTTAGGAGCCCAAATTAGGAAGATTGTTTGAGGTCAGGAGCTTGAGATTAGCCTGAGTATCAGATATAGCAAGACCCTGTCTACACAAAAGGAAAAAAAAAATTAGAATGGCATGGTGATGAATATAGGTAGGCAGTCTGAGCTACTAGGAAGGCTGAGGAGGGAAGGAAGATTGTTTAAGCCTAGGAGATCGAGATTAGTGAGCTATGATCACACCACTACACTCTAGCCTGGGTGACAAGAGGGAGACCTTATCTCTAAAAAAAGAGAAAAAAAAATCCTCTAAACTCAGAACACCAAACTTTCTTTAAATGAGAATATTTTCTAAAATAAGAAAGTCAAGCTGGGCTGCAGAATAACACTAGTAAATACCTGCTGAAGACACATCAAAATTAAAAACTAAGAAAGTGAAGAATTATTCATTAGAAATAACCCGTGGAATATTCTTACAATGGAAAACTAGCTAATAAAAAATGATCTATAAGCCAGGAGCCTGTAATCCTTGCACTCTAGGAAGCTGAGGCAAGAGGATTTCTTGAGCTCAGGAGTTCGAGACCAGCCTGAGCAAGAGTGAGATACGGTCTCTACAAAGATAGCTGGGCACTATAGCAGGTGCCTATAGTCCCAGCTACTCAGGAGGCTGAGGCAAGATTGCTTAAGAATTTGAGTAGCTGTGAGCTATGATGCCATGGCACTTTACCCAAGGTGGGAAGGAGGGAGGGAGGAGGAAAGAGGGAAGGGGAGGGAGGGGACAGAGGGAGGAAGGAAGGAAAGAAGGAAACCAAGAATAAATGGTACCTACCACAATGGAATGGTATCTAAGATTTATTAAGTAAAACAAGCAATATACCACAAAGACAAACATAAAGACCAGCGAGAGAACAGAGAACCCGAAAATAAACCCTTTACATAGTCAAATGATTTTTGACATGGGTACCAAAAATAGATAGTGCTGAGAAAACTTGATATCCACTTTGCAAATTAAGAATGGATTCTTAGCTAATATCATATACAAAAATTAGCTCAAAATGAACCAAAGATCCAAAAGTTAAAACCTAAAATTATAAAACTGTATAAGAAAACGGCAAAAGCTTTAGAACTGATTTGGTGATCAGTTCTTGGATAGGACATTAGGGGTATAGGCAGCAGAAAAAAAAGTACCACATATACTCGAGTATAAGCCGACCCCCTTAATTTTACCCTAAAAACTGGGAAAACTTAGTGACTCGAGTATAAGCCGAGGTGGAAAATGCAGCAGCCACTGGTAAATTTCAAAAATAAAAATATATACCCAAAACA
>CAUYPK010149165.1:0-27327 GCA_963574355.1 Loris lydekkerianus | reverse complement strand
CACAGTAAGTAAAGCAAGTAGACAGCCCTCAGAATGGGAGAAGATATTTGCAGGTTATGTCTCTGACAAAGGAATGATAACCAGAATCCACAGAGAACTCAAACTTATTAATAAGAAAAGAAGAAGTGATCCCATTTCATTGTGGGCAAGAGACATGAACAGAAGCCTCTCTGAAGAAGACAGGAACACGGTCTACAGACACATGAAAAAATGCTCATCATCTTTAATCATCAGAGAAATGCCAATCAAAACCACTTTGAGATATCATCTAACTCTAGTAAGAGTAGCCTACATCAGAAAATCCCAAAACTACAGATGTTGGCATGGATGTGCAGAAAAGGGAACGCTTCTGCACTGCTGGCGGGAATGCAAGCTAGTACGTTCCTTTTGGAAAGAACACTCAGGGATCTAAATGTAGACCTGCCGTTTAATCCTGCAATTCCTCTACTAGGTGTATATCCAAAAGACCAAAAATCACTTGGCAACAAAGATATTTGCACTGGATTGTTCATTGCAGCTCAATTTATTTATTTATTTTTTGAGACAGAGTCTCAAGATGTCCCTCTGGGTAGAGTGCCGTGGCATCACAGTTCACAGCAACCTCCAACTCCTGGGCTCAAGTGATTCTCCTGCCTCCGTCTCCCAAGTAGCTGGGACTGCTGGCACCCACCACAACGCCCAGCTATTTTTTGGTTGCAGCCATCATTGTTGTTTGGCGGGCTGGGCTGGATGCAAACCCAACAGCTCAGGTGTATGTGGCTAGCGCTTTAGCCGCTTGAGCCACAGGTGCCAAGCCTGCAGCTCAATTTATAATTGCCAAGTCTGGGAATTCAAGTTCTTGCTTGAATTCTGCATTGGGACCACCTTTTACAACGGAAGTGGCAGTTGAAAAAAAAGGCAAATGGACGGGAGTCACCCAGTTCCCCTGAGCTCACCTAACCACTGCAGGGAGAAGATTGAAAATGACAGACCAGAAGACTGAAAATAAACATCATCGTCTGCTATGACTCATTCCATTGCTAGATATAAACTAAGCAAGCTTTTAAATGGAATCTATTTCAATTTGGTTCAATAAAAAAGAATGGAGAGAATATAGTATGTATTTTCAGGCAATGGGAAGCCTGAAGCCCTTGTGTGACTTTTCATCACATAGGGGGAAAGGAGATAAGTTCTAAAAAGATACTAACACAAGGTAAAGCAAGGTAATGTTGCAATGCAGTGGTCTCCAGCCTTTTTTAGCCCCAGTGACTAGTTTCATGGAAGACAATTTTTCCGTTGACTAGGGTTGGAGGGATGGTTTAGGGATGATTAAAGCTCATTACTTGTATGTCCACCTCAGATCACCAGGCATTAGATTCTTATAAGGAGCATGCAAGCTAGGTCCCTCACATGTACAGTTTACAGTAGGGTATGTGCTCCTGTGAGAATCTAATGCCACTGCATATCCAACAGAAGGCAGAGGTCAGCTCCTGCTGTGTGTCCTGGGAGCTGGGGGCCACAATCATAATGGACATAATGCAAGGAAGGGAAGGCTTACGTTTGAGGAGATGGCGTTTGAGAAGGACCCTGAAGGATGAGGAGGAGCAGACAGGGAGGATGGGTTGCCAAGTAGAGAGTGTAGAAGCAGAGAAATCTTAATTGAGTACTTGGAGATGCCAGCACTATTTTCCCACAGTAATAAAATCTACCTAAGTCAGTGTCATATAACCTTGTTACTTTTTACATTTTGTACCAGTAATGATTTGTTGAGCGGGACTGTCCTGTGCATTGCACAACTCTTAGCAGAATCTCCTGCCACTGTGCACTAGATACTAGTAGTACCCTGTGTACTTTCTCCCAGTTGTGACACATCACATTATCTCCAAGTGTTGTCCAATGTCCTTTGAGGGGCAACATCACCCCTCCCCCTTCACTGAGAACCATTGATCTAGATTCAATTACAATTTTTATCTCAGATTAAGATTTAAGACCAGTATAAATCTAAAAGCTAAATCAGGCATAGGTTTGGGTTGACAGACCTATAGAGGCTTGTTTATGGAGGCTTCTCTGCTACATGTTGGAAAAATGAGAGTTGTCTTGGGCTACATATTAAACATACAAACACTAACAAAAGCTGATTAGCAAAAAGATCTGTGCATACTTTTCATGATACCTAACACTACAGATAAGCAAAAAAAATTCTCACAAAATCAGCATGTGGCTCTGTGGCTACAGGTTGGACACCCCTGGCTGAACTATTAAAAATTTCATGAACAGAAGGTCTGAAAATATGTTATCTGTGGCAACCCAGCCAATCCAGAGCACCGCTATTCTATAAAATAGAAGACGTGAGGTTTGATATCCCACTGAGGGTGGAGCTCACCCTGCTGCCTTTCCCAGAGGATGTGTCTCCATGGTCCCATATGTTAGCAGAACTATCACATGTATCTGTTCACACTTCAAGAAATTTCACAGAAATTTTTTTCTTTCTTTTTATATTTGTATAGATTTAAGGGATGCACATGTAATTTTGTTTCATAGTTTTATAATTTTGTTTCATATGTTATAAACAACATATTTTGTTTCATAGTATAATAGTGACATTGGGGCTTTTAGAGATCCATTATCCAAATAATGTACATTATACCCATTAAGTAATTTCTCATCATCTAGATGTTTTCTTTCAACTTTTGAAGTTTCTTTAAACATTTCATGATAGTATATACCATGTTCAAAATATCCCAGGTTTGCTCTTTAAGGAGAAACCTTTGGAAATATCATTGGGCCTTTACAATTAAATTTCTAAATCTTTTTTTGTTTTTTTAAGACAGTCTCACTTTGTCACCCTCACTAGAGTGCCGTGGCATTACACACAGCAACCTCAAACTCCTGGGCTTAAGCTATTCTCTTGCCTCATTCTCCCAAGTAGCTGGGACTACAGGCACCTGCCACAACACCCAGCTATTTTTTAGAGACAGGGTCTCACTCTTGCTCAAGCTGGTCTCTAACCCATGAGCTCAGGGAAGTCCACCGGCCTCGGCCTCTGAAGTGCCGGATTACAGGCATAAGCCACTGCGCCCAGCAAGTTTCTCAATCTTTAATAGGGGAAAGCATTGAAAATAAAGACTTTTAGCATCTACAGGAGAAGGGTTAGTGACTGAGGAAATCGACATTTTTTCCAGTTGTACACACATGAAGAGTTAAAAAAACTCACTTTTCGCAACTCAATTTACAATCGCCAAAATGTGAAAACAGCCTAAATGCCCCCCAACCCAGGAATGGATTAACAAGCTGTGGTATATGTACGCCATGGAATACTATTCAGCTATTAAAAAAGGAGATTTTACAGCCTTTGTATTAACCTGGATGGAAGTGGAACACATTATTCTTAGTAGAGCATCGCAGGAATAGAGAAGCATGAATCCTATGTATTCAATTGTGATATGAGGACAATTAATGATAATTAATGACATGGTGGGGGGTGGGGGAAAGGGAGAGCAGAGAGGTTGAGAGAAGAAAGAGGAGGGTGGGTGCAGGAGGGAGGGGGGTGGGGTGTCAGTGTGTGATATATCTTTTGGGGGCAAGGCACAATTGTAAGAGGGACTATACCTAACAAATGCAATCAGTGTGGCCTGGTTTCTCATACCCTCAATGACTCGCTAACAATAGAAAAATTAAAAAAAACAAGAATAAAAGAAAACTCACTACTGTAAAATGTTAGAACTTGATGTGATTATTACACATTATATGCAGGTATCCCTTGAAACATCACTATGTACCCCATTCATATGTATAACTATTATGTCAATCAAACAAATAAAATAAATAATAGTAAAGCAAAAGAAAAGAAAATGAATGAAAAGCAAAATCAGCCTAAACTTCCATAGCTAGGACTGAGGGTGGTTATAAATGATCGTAGATCCTGTCGAATACTGGCTCCCCTAGGATACCAATGCCGAAATACCTTGGTGATTAAGTAGAACTTTATTTAAAACAATTCTACTGAAGCAGAATGACTTTATTACTTATCCCAGGAATAGTGACCGTCGCCTAATAGTCTTATAGTCTCAGAGGGTGGAGAACAGAAGCAGGATATTTATGATGCTTAGGGGGATGGGTTAAGGGTGGGTCTTTCTATGTGGGGGCCTAATTTGAGATTAGGCAAAATTCACGTATAGTACTTTAGGATTGGGGGATGCAATGAGGAAGGAGTTTCAAAGTGAATCATGAAGAATAAAGAGTCATTTATAAAATATCTGTTGCCCAAGAAGTAGTCTGTAGATTAGATAGACAGATTTTGGAGAAGTTCCTGTAACTATAAAGCTAACCACCACTTCATTTTCTTGGGCAAGAGTTTCTTGGAACACTCAAGTTATATGACTTCAGACAACTAAGTAGTTAAGTCATGTTAATGCACACGGCAAATTATGTGGGTATAGATGGTTTGGGGGTCTCAATCTGAAAATACCAAAATGTGTAAGAATAAGATACTATTAGATCAGCAGCCTTTCCTCACTAAAACCCCATGCTTTTCTTACATTTTTTGCCTCTTATATTTCTCTCATGCTATTTCCATTCATGCTGACACCCAGCCTAGAAACCAGTGTCTTTCTTGACTCATCCCTAGCATTTCATCAATAGCCATCCCTGCCTCTTTAAGGTGGTAGATGTTTCTGAATCCTTTGTTCTCTTTATTCCTACTACCTCTTTCCTAGTTGGAGACATTATTCTCCCTCACCTGGACACTGCCATATACTCTTAACTGGTTTCCCACTCAAGCCAGGTAAAAATTTTTATGTGCATTCTTTTACTTGGAAATATTGGTGTTGGAAACATGTGACCAGATCCATAAGAATCTTTATTTTTTCTGACTGGTAAATGTGTCTTCCCTGGTCATCACCTTGTCCTTTATCTCTTCAGTTAGCCCAAAGATAGGAACTTTGTCACCACTCATTCAGAAGTGGAAAGGCAGTCAGGGATGGGCAAAGATTTAGGGAAAGTGTAGGAGTTAGAGTTATTTATTGGACTTATGACTTATTTTAAAAATAATAAAAAAAAATTCCACTTTACTCCAATTTAGTCTCCCTATGGACACTGTTCATGCTGTGTCCAGATTCCTTCCATTCCTGTCAGTGGCTCTATCTGTCCGTTCCCTAGCTTCTGCATTTTTGCTGGTACTTGCAACTGAAGGAGGATTGTCCATTGACAATGGAGTTGCCCAGCCTATAGGGACATCAAGAACGGCCAAGAGTCAATTCCAGGATAGCCAAGAGATGGCAACTGACTGGTGAGGGGTACAAAACACAGCTACTTGCCTTCAGGTATAATTTTCACTCTAGAGTTCCTCACGGGGTCAATCTGATGGAACTTCTCCCGAGACTGCTCCCTTGCCTGGCTTCTTACCTTTCCCTTTTGTTTCTCTCACTTCCTTACTAGTTTCTTCTGGGATTGTGGTCTTTAAAAATCACTTGAACTCAAATCTTTAGTTCAAGGCCTGCTTCTGGGAAGATGCTCCTTACACATACCCCTAAAATTCCTTCACCAGAAATCTGTCTAAAGATTTGACCTTGTCACTCCCCTGCCAAAGCTCATTACCTTCTTGACACCTTCATGTGGTAATGGAGGTTGCTGGTCTTTGTCCACCTCCAGTCTCAGATCTCACCAATCCCAATTTCCTACTCTGTAGTGAGGTAATGCCGAACAGCTTTCCCCATTCACTTCATTGTTATCTGCTCAGTGTCTGGTGTTCCCATTATCCATGAAATTCCTAGCAGCCCCTTCACCTCCACTGCTCTCCCAGATGGGCTAAGGTCCCTCTTTTGTATTCTTCCAACAACCTAATCGGTCCCTTCTCTTGTTGTATTTACCACATAATATTGCAATTCTCTCTTCCTACTTTTTTTTTTTTTTTTTTTTTGGTAGAGACAGAGTCTCACTTTATTGCCCTCAGCAGAGTGCCCTGGCATCACACAGCTCACAGCAACCTCCAACTCCTGGGCTTAGGCGATTCTCTTGCCTCAGCCTTCCGAGTAGCTGAGACTACAGGTGCCCACCACAATGCCCGGCTAATTTTTTTTTTTGTTGCAGTTTGGCTGGGGCTGGGTTTGAACCAACCACCCTTGGTATATGGGGCTGGCGCCCAACCCACTGAGCCACAGGCACAGCCCTCTCCCTACTTTTTAAATAATGAGTAACAAGTGTGTATTGATCAATAATAAAACACAAATTCCCAATTTAAAATAAGCTAAATACATAAACATCTGTTCAACAAAGAAGAAAAATAGCAATTTCCTTTTTTGTCTGCCCAACCAGACAGTAAGATCCTTAAAAGCCAGGACTATGTCCTCATCATTGTAAAGTTCTCACAAGCTAGCAAAATGCCTACCACATTTTTGTTATTAAAAGTTTTTGAATGAATTCACATAACCATGTTTTTCATGCAGAGTAACCAGAGACATGAAGATAATTATAGCAATATGAGCTTCAATCCTATCACTTGGAGACTAGAAACACACTCTTAAAATATAATAAAAACAGCAAAAACTTTAAAAATACCTGTGGTCCTGGCAGTGAAGGCATAACTATAGTGATTGAACTGATTAAGTGCAGGTAGTAGAGCTTCATCCAACAGTATCTATCTTGAGCTTTTTTGCTCGAAATTTTTTTTTAGTTCAACTCAGATGATACAACTGGCTGGTTAGAGCCTTTATGTAACACTTGTTGTTTTTTTGGTGGCTTTGTTTACATTTTTTTTAAATGTGTGGGTTTTGTGGACTCCACAGGACGGCTCCCTGACCTCCCTCCTGGATTAGGACAGCTACTATTTCCACAGTGGCTGCTCACCATGCCTCCTTCCTCAGCTGGGTTGGCATAAGTGAAAATGCCACAGGAAAAACAAGAGAGGGAGCTAAAATAAGCTCGCTTGGTTTCATCCTGCCAGAAACTATCTGGGAGAATAATTCAACATCCATCAAATGTGCAAATGTCAAAATTAGAAGAAAAGGAAACATATTTGCTGTTCTTAAGGAAAACTCACATCCCATAAATTGGAGAAGAGTGTTTCCAACAACCGGAAACTCGCAATAGGATCTGTGGGCATGGAGATCTAGGGTCATAGTGAGGTAAGAATGAGAGATTAGAGCCGGCATGGTCCACAGACGTTTAACTGTGCAAGGAGAGATTTTTATTTATCTACAGATGGTTCACATCTGGAAGACATTGGGTCAGAATTACCTTGGGAACATTCTGAGAATCACAACATATGTGTCATTGGGAAATGACATGAGGTGTTTCCCATGTCACAACTCAAATTATGGTCTACCTGCTACTCACTCCCATCCTTGCTTGCCTTCCCCAAAGCATTGTTTCAGGAGTTACTCTTTTCCTCCCTCGAGTTGTTCATTTTCCCTCTCCACTGGATCATTCCTATCAGCAATGACTCTTCTGATTTCTTCTATGTCCCAAATCTTTTCTCTAGCTCCTCTGTTCCCTGTGGCTCCTGTACCATTTCACCTCTTCCTTTGTAACAAAACTCCAGTTAAGAGCTTTCTGTACTGATGTCTACACTTACTTCCCTCACATTCTCAGTTTAACCTTCTCCAATCGGGTTTTACCCTATGGTTTCACCAACATTGCTATTGTCAAGGTTACTATTGACCATCACATTGCTAAACCCAATGGTCAGTCCTCAGTCCTTGATTTACTTGATCCACAAGCATTATTTAGTGCTGTTGTTCACTCCTTCCTTAAAAATAACTTTTCCTCCCACATGGCATCTAGGAAAATGCACATTCTGGTTTTCAACCCAGCTACCTGGTCCCTCTACTCTCTGTCTGCATGCTGATTCTTCATCTCCTTGGCTTCTTGATATAGAAATGTTACAGGCTCAGTCTTTGGAACTCTTTTCTCTACTCTCTTGGAGATTTCATCCAGTCTTGTGGCTTTAAAAACTGCTTATATGTTAATGACATCCAAAACTTATAATTCCAGTTCAGAACTTGCCCATGAACTCTAGATTTCTATTTGCCCACTCAATATTTCCACTAATACTTGCATGTCTAACATACATCTCAAATTTAGCATATCTCCAAATGAATTTCTGGTGATTCCCCTGACAACCTCTCCCTGAAGTTTTCTCCATCTCAGTTCCCTCAGTTGCTCAGGCTTCCTTAAAATCTTGGCCTCACCTCATGTCGAACTCCCCTCACATTTCAAATACAACCCTTGGAGCAAATCCTATTGGCTCTATCTCCACTGCTGCTTCCTATTTATCTATTTTTCTCTCCTCCCCTCTCCTCCTCCTCTATCTCTCTTTCTTTCTTCCTCCCTTCCTTCTCCTTTCTTGTTCTTTTTTTTAGAGTCCCTTTTTATTATCTAGACTATCCTCAAAAGTCTTGGGCTCACGGAATCCTCCTACCTCAGCCTCCCAAGTAGCTGAGACTACTGGTGTGCACCACCTCCCCTGGCTCCACCTTTGCTATTATGGTCCATCGAAATCAGTATAATTTCTTTTGTGGATTATTACAATAAGCTCTTAGTTGGCCTTCCTGTTTCTACCTCTTTAAAAGTGACACCAATATCTCATTCCCCTTCACTCTCTGTCCTTCTTCCTTGCTCTTTTTTCCTCTATACCATTTAATACATATATGTAATATACATTTTATCTCTTTCATTGGGGTATGGTTTATATATTATTCAATAGACCCACTTTAATTGTGCATTTTGATGAGTTTAACAAATTTATACACATATAACTACTACCAGGATTTAGACATAGAATGTTTTCATCCTGTCAAAAATTTCCTTTTGTCCCTCTTTTTGTGGTAAATTACCTCCCCACTCTGGCTCCAGGGAGCAAGTGGTGTGCTTTTTAACAATGAGGGTGGGAGTGAGAGAAAGAACAACATGTTTTCTTCTAATGGGAAAAATGCAGTAGAGAAGAAAAATAAATGATGCAGGTCACATTAGATTTACACCTGCCTTTTGGAGAATTTCATTATCTATGTACTTTTTTGTAATGGTGTCTTTCATTCAGCATGTTTTTTAGACTCATACACGTTAGTGCATGTATCTATAGTAACTCACTCCTTTTTGTTTCTGAGTAATGTTCCATTTTAAAGTTATACCACAGCTTGTTTATTAACTCACCAGTTGATGCCCATTTGGGTTGTTTCTAAGTTGGACTCACATAGGTAAAGCTGAATAAGTGGCTTGGCAGAGTGGCTCATGCCTGTAATCCCAGCTGTTTGGGAGGCTGAGGAGGAAGTATCACTTGAGGCCAGGAGTTCAAGACTGGCCTAGCCAACATAGCAAGACCTCATCTCTATAAAAACTAAAAAATTTAGCTAAGTATCATGGTGTACATCTCTAGTCCTAGCTACTTGAGAGAGTGAGGTCAGAGGATTGCTTGAGCTTGGGAGCTGGAGTATGCTATGATAGTGCCATTGCATTCCAGTCTGGGTGACAGAGCAAGACCCTAACTAAAAAAAATAATAATAATAATAAATAAATAAATAAAGCTCAGGCAAGGTGGATCATGCCTGTAATCCTAGCATTCTGGGAGGCTGAGGTGGAAGGATTGCTTAACCTCAGGAGTTTGAGACCCCATCTCTGCTAAAAATAGAAAAACTAGCCAGACATTGTGGCAGGTACCTGTAATTCCAACTACTCAGGAGGCTGAGGCAGGAGGATCACTTGAGCCCAGAAATTTGAGGTGTTGTGAGCTAGGTAGAGGCCATGGTACTCTAGCCTGGGCCACAGAGTGAGACTCTGTGAAAGAAAGAAAAAAAGGAAGGAAAGAAGGAAGGAAGGAAGGGAGGGAGGGAGGGAGAGAAGGAGGGAGGGAGGGAGGGAGAAATGAAAGGAAAAGAAAGGAAAGAGAAAGGAAAGAAAGAAAAAAAATGCCAAACTGTTTTCCACCATGGTTGTACCATTGCCACCAACCATGTAGGAGATTTCTAGTTGGTCTAATCCTTGCTACCACTTGATATTTTTAGTTTTACTTTAGTTTTAGATATTCTAGTGAGTGTGCAATGGCACTCATAGTTTTAATCTGCATTTTTCTATGACTAATGATGTTAACAATCTTTTCATGTGCTTGTAGTCATTTATACAATTTCTTTGGTAAAATATCAGTTCAAATCACTTGCTCATGTTTTTAATTGCATTATTGTTTTCTTATTGAGTTGTAAGAGTTCTTTGCATGTTCTAAATACAAGTCCTTCATCAGATATTTGTACTACAAATACTTTCTCCCAGTTTATGAATTTCTTTTTATTTTCTTCTTTTTTTTCTATTTTTTATTTTTTTGGAGAGACGGAGTCTTACTTTATTGCCCTTGGTAGAGTGCTGTGGCATCACAGCTCACAGCAACCTCCAACTCCTGGGTGCAGGCGATTATCTTGCCTCAGCCTACTGAGTAGCTGGGACTACAGGTGCCTGCCACAACACCCAGCTATTTTTTTGTTGCAGTTTGGCCGGGGCCAGGTTTGAATCTGCCACCCTTGGTATATGGGGCCGGCGCCCTACTCACTGTGTCACAGTTGCCTCCCTCTTTTTATTTTCTTAATGGTGTCTTTCTTTTTCTTTCTTTTTCTTTTTTTGAGATAGAGCCTCAAGCTGTCGCCTGGGTAGAGTGCCATGGCATCACAGCTCGCAACAACCTCCAATTCCTGGGCTTAAGCAATTCTCTTGCCTTAGCCACCAAAGTAGCTGGGACTACAGGCGCCCGCCACAACACCTGGCTATTTTTTAGTTGTAGTTGTCATCGTAATTTAGTAGGCCCAGGCTGGATTCAAACCCACCAGCTCTGGTGTATGTGGCTGGCGCCTTAGCTGCTTGAACTGCAGGCGCTGAGCCCTTAATGTTGTCTTTCAAATAACATACCTTTTAAAAATTTTGAGGAAGTCCAACTTATCAATTTTTAAAAATTACTTTAAAGTTTTTGTATGCTAAGAAATCTTTGCGTACTTCAAAGTTAAGATTTTTTTCCTATAACATCATGTGTATTTTGCTTATTTCATTTTGTCTCCAACAAAATAAAAAATGCTACAAAGTGGTACAAAGTGCCAGAGAAAAACTCAGTGAAACCCAACTGGTTACATCCACACTTTCTAACTTATACCTTAATTAGACTGTATTTTCTTAGTTTGCCAACTAGTTTCTACAGGCAGACAATATATCACAGTGCTGAAGAGTAAAAGACATGGAAAACAGACAGATCTAGAATTGAAATCTGCTGCCTGTGCACAGTGACCTTGATGGAGCAGGTCGCTTCACTTCTCAGAGGCTCTCTCCTTGGAGGCAAAATGGAAACAATGGTGATTTTTCTGAGATAATAAATGCAAAACCCCTGTCATTGAACGCTATCTGGGGTACATGGATAGAGTTCAATGAACTTTAGATGCCATTATTATTATTAAAATAAATTTGAAGCTGCTAATGCCAACTTGCCCAACATGACATGGTGAATAGTATTTATAACCAGAAGTTAGAAGCATTGCCATTGTTATTATTATTATTATTATTATTATTTTGTTGTTGTTGTTGTTGAGACAGAGTCCCAACCTATGCCCTGAGCAGAGTGCAATGGTGTCATAGCTCCCTACAACCTCAGACTCGGGCTATAGGCATCCCGTTACCTCAGCCTCCAGAACCCTCTGGGATTACAGGTGCTCACCGTGGCACCTGGTTGGGTTTTTCATTTTTATAGGAGTCAGGGTCTCACTCTCGCTCAGGCAAGTCTTGGAACTCAAGCAATTCTCCCTCCTCAGCCTCCCACAGTGCTGGGATTACAGGCGGCCATTGTTATTATTAAATTATTATGGGAACACTTCCTGAATAGTAATGAGCCAGATATTTCACAGTTGGCAGTATGTTTTCCTAACAAAAATTTGGGGGTGTTTGTAATTTGTTAGAGCCATATGTCAACAGATTTCTTCTAAACTTCTAAGAATAGAATAACCTCAGTTTTTTTTTTCCCACAAAAAGACCATCTAAAATGTCTTTTTGGCTGATGCTTTTTCTGTTTCATAAAGTCAGGCCTGGAAGAGTTCTTGTAAGTTTAATGTGTTTGTAGCATTTACTTGTTTGCTTCTCTTCTCAACCTTGACCAAGGGTTCTGACTCCTCGGTCACATGCCAGGAATTAAAACACAATGCAGATTTACCTGCCGTCCTCCTTTTCCACTCTCCTTGTCTGGTAAATTTTGTAATTTCTGGTTCAGAGATCTTTCAGGCAAGTGTGTGGCATAACTACTTCTCCCACACTATTTGCATGTCGTTTATATTGGTAATTCAGTCAGCTTGTCACGTTTAGAATCCTGGACTAAATATTTAATAAACAATCTGGGCTCGAACATTGGTTGCCTTTAACACACAAATATTTAAACTAGCCACTCAAAGAGGGCTGCTTTTTGCTTCCTTTCTGAGAATTGCTAAGCTGTATGCACAGAAGTTTCATTGTGCCCGTTTATTCTGCGGTGGCTTTCCCGGAGGATGTAAACAGAGTAAGACCGAGTTTGATGTGACTCGGCTGTGATGATTGAGGGGCTTTTGGTGTTTAGATGATTCGAAACCCATAGTGCTGGGGCAGCAGTGCCCGTGCTCTGGTGAAACATCCTGAAAGCTCGGGATGACTCAGGCTGCACACTCTCACTGTTCTGTCGGCTTCAGTTCAAACCA
Source organism: Loris lydekkerianus (assembly GCA_963574355.1). Taxonomy (NCBI): domain Eukaryota; kingdom Metazoa; phylum Chordata; class Mammalia; order Primates; family Lorisidae; genus Loris; species Loris lydekkerianus. The sequence goes on along the minus strand of CAUYPK010149165.1, from coordinate 14,668 downwards.
CACCAGATACACACAGTTTGGTTTTGACAATTTGTCATATAGTTAAGTAGGATTTAGCTAAATGTTTATTTGCTTCCTTACCCCTGAATTACATTCTTTCTCTCCTTGTTTCCTCAGGGCCTAGTAGTCCTTTTTCAGATATAGGACAGCCGGTTCTTGGCATAACAGAATTACTCTGCTTTCTGATCACAATTCTGGCTACACAGGATGTCTCTGGGTGCCAGCGTGTGCTTCTCTCTGTTTCTTTTCTTTCTGTTTCTCTGCTCCTTTTAGGTTTTGCAAGGGGCTGTTGCTGAGGACACCTGACTGAGGCACGGTTGTGTCCAGTGAAGCCTTGAGAGCTGTGACGAGCAGGTCCAAGGAAACAGGTTTTGTCTGGCCCAGCCAGATGCTACCTTTCCTAAACATGGTGTGAGGACAATGGGGGTGGTGAGGGTGGTGGTAGGTGTTAAAGCTTGGCTTTATTCTATAGTAGAGATGAATATTCTAGAACACGGTCACTTTAGATGACCAGTTTTATATATTTGAATGTGACTAGGTTCCTATTTCCTGTGAACTCATGTCTCTAAGATAGGAGCTATAGGAGGGAGGGAGAACCAAATAGACATAAAGCACGGGGTATGTGAGAAAGGGTCATGTTGAAGGCTAGGGAAGGGGAAGGGTGCCACATCTCAAATCTTCACACTCCCCAGTTTTTCTGAGTGATCATGGAAATGGACAGCAGATGCCTTAGTGGTGACTCTCAACCTCTCTGGTGCCTTAGCATCAGCCAGGAAGTTCTGAAGCTACCTCTGCATGGGCCGCACTCTGCATCTCCAACTAAGCTGATTTAATTGATCTGCAAGGGGACCCAAGAATCAGTATTTTTTTAATAAACTCCCCCAGTGCTTCTCAAAGGAAGGTCAAGGACCCCAGCCCAAAGAAGCTTTAGGAGTCCCCAAGAGTGGGGATCCCCATGTTGGCATCTTCTTTTACGGAGCCTGGGGAAGTCCTAAGGCTCCACAAGATTTCTTTCAGCAATGAAAGAAATCCCCTCTTCTATTTTGTGGGAAAAGGAGGAGAAGATGGGCCAGTCATCAGCCTGGAAAATCCCTGGCCCTCAGGACTCCCCCAGTCTCTTGTGGACACTGACTACAGAACGCTTTCCTAAAAAGCTGTGGACTGATGTTTGTGCCCTCTCTTTCACATTTTTTCAGGTCCAAATTCTATGGAGATATTTACAATTAACCTTTTTTCAAGTTAGATTTCAGGCAAGTTAGTACAGTTGTAACACGATTTTCCTGTTTGGTATGGTCCCCTAGAAAAGCCCATGGGGTTTTATGGCATGTTTCTTAAACAGTATCATAATGGAATTTAAAACTGCCATAGGTGTGGACAAAATATGTAGTAATATAATTCAGTTTTAAAATCAAATTAATGATTCTGAGCTTCTAGATTGGAAATGAAAAACCAAGAAGAAAACTTACCTCTTTTAAGATCTTATATGCATGATAAACATGGAACAACTGGAAAATGATTCTGGCGTAGTTAAAAATCACACTCAGTTTGGTGGAGGGAGGGTGATGGGTTGGGCCACATCTATGGTGCATATTTTTATCTATAATTAAAAAAAAAATAAATAAAGAAGTTTGAATAATGGGGTAAAAAAAAAAAAATCACACTCAGTCTCAGTTTTCTTATCTGAAAAACAGAATTGCAAAGAGCTGTCTTTCCTTAAATCAAAGATTTAAGAAGATTAAATTAGATGATTTAGGTGAGTGTATTTTAGACACTATAAATTATTCTTTAGAGGTAAAGTACTGTTACAGTCCAGTTGAAGTATGTTTTTCAATTTAGAATTGATTGCATTGAAAACAAATTATCTTGTTCAGCTAGTTCTCAATTTCAGGAAGGCATGGAAAATGAAAATGTCTATATTAGCTCACTAAATGTCAATCAAGATTTGCTAAAAAAAAAAAAATCATCAAATGGTGTAAAGAATAAAATAATAATTATACCAAAAAAAAAAAAAAAAAAAAGAAAAAGTAAAAAGAAAAACCGTTTGCTAAAAAGATCTTGCTTTGGTAGAAATTTAAAATTTTTTTTTTTTTCTTTTAAACTTTTTAGAGGTTTTGGTTGTTTAATCTTATTTTATCCTTATAAACATTTACTGGTAAAATAAAACACCAACTTCAGTAATTTTCAACGTACGGGCTGTGTCATTTCTTTTTTACCAAACTACTCCCACCCTCTGTAGACCCCCAGGTTATTTTGAAAGAAATCCCAGGCTTTTTTGCCATTTTATTCTTCAGTATTTAAAATATATTTTGGGATAAATAGTAGTCACTTCAACAATAACAAATGTGGAATCTGAGACCTCTTGGAACCTTGCACAAAGTCCCATGGCTTACTTGAAGAACTAGAACTTGAAACAAGCTTTTTAGACTTTATTAGAAATATATAGTAAGCAATATTTTTTAAAAGCTTATTTAAAAATATACCAAATCTCATGGGTAAAAATGTTTTGTTAAAAAAATACCAAATACGTATTGTTTGGGGTTGATTCTTGATTAGGGAATAGATCAGTTGTAAGAATGAGTCATAAAATTAAAAAACTTGGTTATCTTATCCAACCTTTTCATTATAAAGAGAAGACATGGAGGTCTACAAAGAATAAGACATTTTTTTTTAAACACAGGAAAACCTGTATTCATTGCCTGGAATTACATAAAGAGAGTTGACATTTTGCAGAGATGAAGCAAAAGATTTCAATGGGTGAAATAATTAAGAACTTGCTTTAAAAGAGAATTAAATGAGTTTTATAAAGATGCATTTTATTTTATACTTTCTCAGTCTCGTGTAATAATGATGCTAATATTGGTGAAGTAAAAAGTGAGAAAACGATGACTATGTTATCATTACTAATATGTAAGTGTCCATATTGGCTTGACTCTCTTTGGACCAATGAATCTGAGCTGAAACAAAATATAATTATATGCAGAACATATAAGATCCAAAAAATTAGGTCATAGAAAGGAAAATTTCAAACTGTGAAAAGCAGAGCTCACAGCATTTAATTCAATGGTTTCCTGTAAAACCAGGTGAAAGGATGTGTGTGGTCGTATCTAGCCACAGGCAGGGGCAAACAAATTAGCACATTATAGAATTCAGGGTCACAAAGGTTAGCATCATTCATGGAAGTCATCAACAAGCAACTCTGATGGGGTGCCAAGGAGAGCTTCCAGGGAGTTATTACTATGCTAGGTACTCCTGAACACTGGGGTCTTTTAGATTCAGTATCAACTCAGAGTTACTATATTGATTTTGTTCTGTTTCTTGGGTAGACATATAGGCATGAAAGACCTTGATGGTGTAGACTGGTGGCTCTCAACTATGGAGTTCTAAAACAAAAACAAATAAACAACCCCCCCCCCAAAAAAAAAAAAAACAAACAAAAAAACACCAATGCTTGGGCCATGTTCCCAGAGATTCTGATTAGCTGGAATAGGGTAGAGCCTAGATAGAGGTATATTTTCTTTCTTTTCTTTTTCTTTTTTAAAATTTATTAATAGTTTATTTATCACTCATATTCATAGCTCAGGAACACAGGTTAGTGACAAACGTCTATGTAAATCAGCCCAAAGAAAATTCTTTATATTCCAAAATCACTTTACACTCTGAAAGACACCAGCCTTCCTCATCTCCTCAAAATCTTTCATAGAATCATAATTCCTGTAGAAATCTGCATATGCCTTCTTTCTTGGTTCAGCCACAGCAAACTTATAGAAAGCTGCAACCCCCGGGGATACAACAAATGCTCCAACAATATGAATCTGCAGGCGCCTGGCCAAGAGACCACGCATCTGAGGTTTGGCCAAAGCACTGGAAGCCATGGTTGTCACTGTACTTGATGGGTGTGCCAACCTCAACGTGTCCTTCCCCGCTGAGGTACACACAACCTGCCCTTTCTTTTCTTTTTATTTATTTTTTTGAGATAGAGTCTCATTATGTCACCCTGGGTAGAATGCCATGGCATCACAGCTCAGAGCAACCTCAAATTCTTGGGCTTAAGGATTCTCTTGCCTCAGCCTCCCAAGTAGCTGGGACTACAGGCACCCGCCACAACGCTCAGCTATTTTTTGGTTGTAGTTGTCATTGTTGTGTGACAGGCCTGGTCTGCATTCGAACCCACCAGCTCTGGTGTATGTGGCTGGCATCCTAGTTGCTGAGCTATAGGTGCCAAGCTGACAGTGGTATATTTTTACATGCTCAAGTGATTCTAACATGAGAACTGCTGATTTAACTGACATGAAGTCATCCTTGACTGAAGCTCCTCTGAGGGATAAGGACTATCTTCCTATACCCAGGAGTCATCCACATAACTACCTATGTGGCTGACAGAGGTGCCATACTCTCCAGGAGGATGTGAGGGTCAGTTTATATGGGGTCTTCTGTGTCCTTTCATCAAATTGACTGCCTTCAGTGGGTAGTCAGAGTTCAACTGGGAAGTCCCCACATGTCATCAGAGTTCTCACGATGATGGATCTGGACATCCTCTGAAACCAGAGGAGAATATTATTTTTAGGTGAGACTTTAATAGAAAACTTCTCAGGTCTAATTTCAATTCTGTGTCTGTCCTAGATATAACCAATAGGAATTGGTTGTCAGGTCCAGTCAAAGCAGTTTTGTTACTACATTGATTTTGTTCTGTTTCTTGGGGGAAAGTATAGGCATGAAAGACTGATTGCTTAGACTGGTAGCTTTCAACCATGGAGTGTTTGGAATCAAACTCTCAGAAACTCTGATTTTGTTGGTATCACAGCACCTGAGAAGAACTGGAATTAATTGTCTGAGAAGCACAGTATAGCACATGCCAGTAAGACTTGGGCTGTGAATCAGGCTTCTCCTCAAGGGGTGAGGAGTCATCCTATAGCTTATCCTATGGCTCACGGTGGCTGGACTTACACTTTAGAATGAGAGATGAGAGCGAAGATAATTTCCCTGAATTTGAATATAAGAATATAATGTAATTTGAAGATAAGAATGAAAGGATATCCTTATCCTTTTCACCCATAAATAAACATTAATTTTATTGTATATTTCTTAGGATAAGATGTCTTTCTAGAACAACTATATCAGCTTTGGTACTCTAGGCAGCAACTCATATTAGCCTGTTTTTCCCTTTAGTGCTTGTGCTTAAATATTTTTGTCTCTTTCTTTTTCACTTAAGAAGTATTACATGCCAGGTTCGAGACCAGCTTGAGCCAGAATGAGACCCCTCTAAAAATAGCCAGGTGCTGTGGTGGGCACCTGTAGTCCCAGCTACTTGGGAGGCTGAGGCAAAAGAATCACTTAAGCACACGAGTTTGAGATTGCTGTGAGATAATGTCACAGCACTCTTCCAAGTGTGACAAAGTGAGACTCTGTCTCAAAAAAGTACTACATGCTTTACATGCTTTATCAAGAAAGCTTATGTAACTTAGAAAAGCAAAATTGAAAAGGAAGAGTACTTTCATTATTCAGATAATCTTATTTACCACTTGGTTTATGTCTTCCTGGTATTTTTGTTTTTGATTTCAGGAGAGACATTGTCATTCTTGGGAGGAGAATAGACAAGAATAAGATAGGACTAACTCTAATAGGGATCTAGGGTCATTAAAAGATTCAATTAATAAAAAGTAAGGAGCCCTGTCATCAAATCTGTATACCCAGAGGGAGAGACATACTGCTGAACCACTGAGTATGGAATAGGGGTTTAAAAGGATGTGGCTTCTCAGATTGGGATTGATTCTGGAGTCTGGGATAAAGTAGGGATTTTAATACCCCATCTTTAGGGAAAGGAAAGGTTAAGGAGGCCATAAAACAAGCTAGATCCAAGCAGTATCTTCTCTTTAATTACATCTTAGACATTCCTTCCTTTGACATCTCTCTTAAAACCATTCCTCCTCCCTACTCACCTCAAGCAAATGTGTCCTGGTTGTCTTCTTTAAGAATCCCGTCCTCCCAGATGACCCTACATACTGTTGCCAGAGGGTCTTCATAAATTACATTAAAAATTTTTTTTGTTGTTAACCCATGAGTGTGGTTTTTAAATTTAATTTAATTTAATTTTTTTTTTTTTTTTTGAGACAAGATCTTGCTCCATCACTCAAGTGCAAGGCTTCATCTTCACTCACAGCAACCTCAAACCCCTTGGCTTGATTGATTCTCCTTCCTCAGCCTCCTGGTTAGCTGGGATTATAGGTGTGTGCCACCATGCCCAGCTAATTTTTCTATTTTTTGTAGAGATGGGGTCTTGCACTCCTGAGCTTAAGCAATCCTCCTCTACCTGGGCCTCCCAAACTGCTAGGATTACAGGTATGAGCCACCTTAAATAACTTTTTAAAATGGCTTTACTTGGAAGTAAAAAATGGTTCCAATTACCCACCTGAGTTGATTGCAACATTTTTTCCCCTGTGTCATGATTCTCTTTTTTATTTTTTTGAGACAGAGCCTCAAGCTGTCGCCCTCGGTACAGTGCTGTGGCGTCACAGCTTACAGCAACTTCCAACTCCTGGGCTTAAATGATTCTCTCTCTCTTTTTTTTAAAGTCATAATCAATTTATTTTGTTGTTATTATTGTTGCAGTTTGGTTGGGGTCGGGTTTGAACCCACCACCCTCGGTATATGGGGCTGGCGCCCCACTCACTGAGCCACAGGTACCACCCTTAAATGATTCTCTTGCCTCAGCCTCCCAAGTAGCTGGGACTACAGGCACCCACCACAATGCCTGCCTATTTTTTGGTTGTAATTTGTCATTGTTGTTTGGCAGAGCTGAGGCTGGATTGGAACCCGCCAGCTCTGGTGTATGTGCCTGGTGCCTTAGCCGCTTGAGCTACAGATGCTGAGCCCCTGATTCTTTAGAATCCAGCACTCATTCAGTTTTGTTTTCCATATCTTACTCCTCTACTCTCTCTATCTGATCATGTGGATTCACTGATTGTCCTAAAAATGTATCGTTTTCCTTATCATTGTTCCTATCCTCATCCTTAGGCTATGGTCTTACCTGGAAGGTTCTTCCTTTTTTCCTCTGAATATTGTCTCCATCAAAGGCCTGGATCTAGTCATGCCTCCTTCCCAATATGTCCCCAGAGTATTCAAATCCACATTAATTTTATTTTTTTCTTGGACCTACCACACTAATCCTAATTTACTAATATTTTTATACCTTGTGTTAGTCACTTTTATTTTTGTTAACTGTTCCCCCTCAATTGGGTCATAAGTTTATTGAGAATGAAATCTATAGCTTCTTTTTTCATCTACTGTATAGGACTAGTATAAACACACAGATACTCAGCTGAGTTGGTAGGATGCTGAACTTAGTGCAGAAAAATTCAATATTCAAATTCTTACAGTAGATTTTTTTCAGTTTTTTTTTTGCAGTTTTTAGCCAGGGCCAGGTTTGAACCTGCCACCTCCAGTATATGGGGCTGGTGCCCTACTCCTTGAGCCACAGGCACCACCCAACTTTTTTTAGTATTTTAAAAGAAATTGTGCTTTTCTTTCTCTGGTCAGTGAAATAGTTTTCCTATTTATGCAATGTAACACAGGTTGCATTCGTAATAAAATTTAGGAAAGACTAAAAACAAATATTTTACCTGTCTTCTTCACATTCATCAATGGCATTAACAGACTCCATCAAAGTAATTCAATATAGATGTGAGTTTACCTTCCTCACAATATCTTCCTTAAGATATTATGAGCTCAAGGACAAGAAAATCATACTCTGTTTATAAGGTCATTTAACTGATACCATTTTCTTTAAGTTATATTGGAGGACATTTATACTGTATTTAGGAAAAATAGAATCTTTGAAGACCCATATTTAAAGAACATGTATGATGGTAATAATTATAACTTAAAGAAATAAAATCAAAAGCTGAACCATAAGAAAATATTTGACATAGGCTGGGCCTGGTGGCTCACATTATAAATCCTGGCACTCTGGGAGGCAGAACTGGGAAGATTGAGTGAGGCTGGGAGTTTAAGACCAGTGTGGGTCTGAACACAGGGAGACCAGGTGTGGGGCTGCATGCCTGTAGTCCCTGCCACTAATGAGGATGGAGGATCACTCAAGGCCAGGAGTTTGAAGTTATAACAAGCTACGCCCCCTGCACTCTAGCCTGAGTGATGGAGCAAAACCCTGTCTCAAAAAAAAAAAAAAAAAAAAAAAAAAAATTTGGCCCAGATATGGGTTAAGTATTATTTTCTCTTGGAAGATAGAAATACAATATTTATTTATTTGAATAATGTTTTCCTAAGTTGAATATTTATTATTGTTTGCTGGTTATAAAATTTATAAATGTTTACAGAAAAAATTAAGAAAATACCAGGGCCTATATTGTGGGCTGAATTGTGACCTTCCCCAAATTCATAAGTTGAAGTCCTTCACCCAAGACCTGAGGATGTAACTATATTGGGGATAAGGGGTCCCACGTGTGGACTCTGATTCAATCGTATGTCATCCTTATAAGAGGGGATTAAGATACACATAACACATAAGGAAGAGTGATGAGCTTATGAGGACACAGCAGGAGAACGCATCTATCTGTGTCCATCTGCAAGGAGAGAGGCCTTTGAAGAGTCAAACCTGCCGACACCTTGATCTTGGACTACTAGCTTTCAGAATTGAGAGAAATAAATTTCTGCTGTTTAAGCCACACAATCTGGTATTTCGTTATGGCAGCTCTAAGGGGGCCCTATTGGAGTATACTCACAGAGAACTTGTTGTCCTCATGATCTCACTCTCAGGATGAAACGAAACAGTTTTAAGAGCTTAATATATTTTCTTTAAGTGATTTCTAGTATAAATGGCTGCACAATGTACGTCAAGTTCTCTAAGTATCATCATGGTCATTTCCCCCTGAAATACATGTAGATATCCTTTCTACAGGCTCATAGTCTTCCATCGGATCTAACCAGTCCTTATTGATAGCCATTAGTATGATTTATAGTATTATAGTATTCTGTTTTATTTATTTCTTTATAGTATTCTGATTTATAGTATTATAGTATTCTGTTGTCTTTAACACTTTTGCTAGCCATTTAAGTTGCTTTTTTTGTATAAACACTGCACAAAGAACATATTTATTCTTGTTTCTACATCTGTGCATACTTGACAGTTTAAGAAGCATGATTTAAACATTTTTCTTCTGGTTACATATTCATCGATATAATAATCACAGATTATTAGATGAAGCACTATCTTGGGTAGGTTATTTTTAAAAAGGAAAAAAAAAATCATGGAAATAAGCAAAGCTCAAAGATCACCCACAAGCTCACAGTAAGAGATAATCACTTATAATGTGACGATCTCTATTCATTTAACCTCTTTAACTACATGGTTTAAAAGCATAACTGGATATTCACATGTTTCTCGCACCAAAAACTCCCTTGTTCCCTTGCTCCCACAGCATCCCTTGAAATAATTATGAACTGTCAAAAATCATATACCTGGCACCGAATGTTGCTTTAAAACCCTTGGATCCAGTTTAACTATTTTTTGGTAATGAAAACACCTGTAATCCTGGAGGCTGAGCCAGAAGGGGATGGTGGGTTGGGTGTGAGTGTAGGGCACCGAAGAGATCCTTGAGCAGCAGGTGGGGCCCATCTGCAAACACCTTTGGGCAGAAGCCATTTTGCAGTTCTCCTTCCTCTGGTTAATGGGGGTTTCCATCCTAGGAAGGAGAAAGGGCAATGTCATGATTCATGATCCCAAATACACTTTTTTCATGTCCTTGGAAAAATGGTTTGGAATGAACTCAAATTTCCCTCTTAAGTGCACACAACACCTTGAAACAGAGGAAAGAGAGTAAATGATAAATTGTAATTTGAAATAGGTAGCTTGATCTTAACTCTCTATTTATGACATTTCTGGTTTATCAAGAAGTTTCAACATCTGTAAAATGAGGAACACGGGCCAGGTGACTTTCAAGTTCTTCCCGCTGCAAGCTACAAAATTCTCAGACTCTTTTACCTATTTGAACACTACCAACACACAGGGCAGAGCAGGCTCTTGATAAATGGTTGTAGAGTTAAATTAAAAAAGGATGGAAAAATTGCAAACTAGATTAATTACTTTGTAAAAAATTAAATTGAAGCTATGTATAGATAAAAGAAAAAAACAAATTCCTCTGTGGCAGGATGTCTGGTAATTATTTTGCTCTTAATTAGCCTTTAGTTGATGATTGTCAAAATGTTGAAAGGTAATAGAATTAGAGCTTCAGATATAATATAACCCAATTGAGGAAGTAAATATTAAAGTTTGAGCTCATTCTAATTGGACACAGAGTCAAAGGAAGGCAAATTAATGTAGAATTCATTGCAGATATTCAAGAAAGATGGAAGGCAGCTGGTGGATAAAAAGAAAGGTCCCCCGTGTTAACTTATTTCACCCACCTTTATCATCAAAGCAGAACTAGTAGGAATGCTCCTTCCTCCCACACACCAACTGCCTGCTCTTCATGCTGTCCTTTGATGACTTCATGCCTTCAAGATTGTTCACTTAATCATTCTTCCCCTCTCTAAATATATTAAGGGTGGACATGGAATTCCTGGATGTGCCATGGAATTTGTTCGATGTCACCCACTTCCCAATTAAAATATAAGAAAACCAAAGAGGCATAAAATTATGAGTAAATTTATTGGAGGGTTAGCCACATGGACACCTTGGCTGATTACAATTTAAATGTTCTCAATAATACCATATTCTCATACTCTTAGCTTTTGTCTTTTAAAAAAAGTGTATAATGGCTCAGTGCCTGTCGCACAATGGTTACAGCCACATACACCGAGGCTGGTGGGTTCGAACCCAGCCTGGGCCACCTAAACAATGACAACTGCAACCAAAAATAGCTGGGCATTGTAGCAGGCGCCTGTAATCCCAGCTACTTGGAAGGCTGAGGCAAGAAAATGGCATAAGCCCAAGAGTTTGAGTTTGCTGTGAGCTGTGATGCCATAGCACTCTATCAGGGCAACATAGTGAGACTCTGTCTCAAAAAAAAAAAAAAAAAAAAAAAAGTGTGTGTGAAGAGGAAAAAAAAATCAAGTAAATTATACCTTTGTCTAAACTATCACAAGTTAAATTATTTTAAACTTAAATGAAATGGAGGATTGTGTAAATGATTCACCTTCCACCACATGAATGGTTCCACCCTATGCAGCCCAGTATCCCAAGGTCAAGTTTAAGTACATCTCATCAAGCAATTACAAGTGTAAGGTAGTCCAGGTGCATTAGATCTTTGAAAAACCTTATGGCTATCTGTAGAGGGATGCATGCGTATGTGTTCACAAGTGAACATATGAGATTTGCATCGTTAGAAAATGTGCCTTGCTGGTCTTTGTTGTCAAACATGCTGTAGTGAACGGGTGCAGTCATCACAACAGTGCCTAGGAAATTTCTTCATGGACAAAACCAATCACATTATATAGCATTTTGTCTGCCTAGAATAGAGTATTTGGAAAACACAGTTGAAATTAGACTCAAGTAGACCTCACCTACCAGTATCGTACTGTCAGTCAGATTGGTGCCATGTGTACCTGCACTGTAGCCTGGCATTGGTCACCAAGGCAGTTCCTCTAAATTATGTTTGCTCTAGCTTGTGTAGAATCCTATTTACTTGATTCCCATTCTAATCCTTTTGGATTCCCAGATTGTGCCAAACGGGCCATCTGAATCCATGTGCAGAGTGTACAGAGTCTTTCAGGCATTCATATGCTGTTGACTGCCTATGGTGAGCCTTTTGGACTACATAATTGGGCTTATATCCTAGCCCATGAAACCTTTGTCTCAAGGTCATACTGGTCTTATGTGATACCAACACTAATCAACAGAACTCTAGGGGAGTGGTTCTCAATCTTCCTAATACAGTTCCTTTAATACAGGAATAGCCCTTTAATACAGTTCCTGTGGGTTGTGACACAGGTTGAGAACCACTGCTCTAGAGACTATAGCCTCTGATTCTCTGCCTGGCACTTATATCCACTCAGTAAATGTTTGCCAAGTGAAAATACAAGAGAGTAGATTTTTAGTATTTTCTCATCACAAAAAATATGTGAGGTTATAAATATCCTATTTAACTTGATTTAGCTATTCCATTATGTATGCATATTTCAAAACATCAGGATATGTACATGATAAATATGTGAATTTTTCCTATAGAAAATAAATTTAAAAAAATTTTTTTGAGGCTGTGCACAGTGGCTCAGGCCTGAAATTCTAATACTCTGGGATGTGGAGGTGGAAGGATCCCTTGAGCTCAGGAGTTTGAGGTTGCTGTGAGCTAGGCCAATACTACAGCAGTCTAACCTGGGCAACAGAGTGAGGCTCTGTCTCAAAAAAAAAAAAAAACAAAAAAAGCTTATGAATAAATAATTATATCCATAAGAAAGAATAATTAGCAAATTTGTTAATATCCAATTGTTCTCTTCCTCTCCAGCTTTAATTAATATGTTCTGCTGCTAACAAGGGCATTAATGCTTGAGATGAAGGTTATTTTTTTCCTTGAAGATAAATGAATAAATATCATCTTTTCTTAGGGTTGTGGTTTACTTGAGGCACAGTACCTGATACATCTTGGGTTTGGTAAATTTTTATTGACATAAATTGACTTAGCCACTGTATATATTTCAAAGGTTCATTGAGATGATGATAAATTTATTCTGCTGATCACTTTCAAACTAAAATTATATAGGAAAATAGTTATTAAGTAATATAATATCTAAAATGCCTGGCATCTAGTAATTGTTCATTCTTTCCCTCACATACATTTTAAAAGAATAATGAATGAAAACTTTACCCCTAAAGCTTGAAGGGAAAGAATGAATTTTAGTAGAGGGAAAATGGCAAGAAGAAAAGGGCAGTATTATCTTTTGACCTAGCAAAAATGTTTAACTATCTCATCAGAATTTTAAAATGTTACCCTGCCCTTCTCCTATTTCCTGGCATCATAGTGACATGCATCTAAATTAAGGTTGCCAGCTAAAATGCATAACACCTAGCTACATTTGAATTTCAGATAAATAATGAATAAAGTTTTTTATTAGTAAGTATGGCCCCATGCAATATTTGGGGCACGCAAGATTTGGTGCATACTTATAACTAAAAAATTATTCATTAGAAACCAGAAATTCAAATTAATTGAGCATTCTGTATTTTTTGTTGCTAGCTCTGACAACCCTAATCAAACAGCAATATGTACCAGCAGTTTGAAGGAGAGTAATAACCTGGTGAGTTCTTTTTTCTTTTTTTAAAGAATGCTTTATTGTCAGTTGACCAATTGCTTTAAAGTTTTTAAAGCTAATTTTTTCTTCATTCTAAACCTATGGTTAGTTTGCATAAGGCACTGTGATTTCACCTTCCTTTAGAAAATGTTCTAGAATCAAAATATCTATTTTGGCTCTCCTGGGTCACCAGAATGTGGCTTGCAAAAAAAGGAACAGTTGTTAGTCCTGGCTAATAGCCAGACATTTGGTGTAGAATTATCAGTGGCTTATTCTACTAGAAGTTTCAGTGGAAGCTGTGAAGCAGGTTTTCTGTGTTGGTTTGGATCAAGTAGCCTGGAGACCATTTACATTGCTGTTTATTTTCATTACATAGTGAAGAGCTCCAAGCATTCACGCTGAAGGAGAAAAGGGCCAAACTTGATAAGTAGCGTGGGAGGGGATAATAACCGGCTATGACCTCGCTGGGAGCTCTGGTTCACAGCGTAGGGGAGCAGTGAGCCAAGTTTGGATGGAAGTCTTGGCAGGGCCTGGCCAGAAAGAAAGAAAAACCAGAAGTTGTACTAAATTGGTCCTTTTATGGGCACTTTCCCCCTTCCTTATTCACCTCCCTCAAGCAACCATATAAATCATCTTGGGCCTAAAATGTAGAATTCCAGAGAGTTGGTAGGTGAGTTAGCAGCAGGCGCCCAGGCCTCTTGCCAATATGAAACCCAGAGGACATTCCAGGGCTTCAGCCAGCTCCCCAAAGCCCTCTTTCCTTTCTTCTCTGAGCCCTAGGGATTGGCCAGCCTGTTTCCTCTCCACTGCTGCCACCTGTTATTTCCAACTGCATTTCTCTCCTCTCCCGCTATACTGTGCGACAGAAGACGGCTTCCCGACTTGTGGCCCGCCTCATTCACAGCAACGGCCATTTACTGACTGTTCCCCATGTGCCAGGGGCTCTATCAAGCACTTTGTATCTTAATATTGTTCAATCTTTACTATAATCCTTACAGATGAGGAACTGAAGTTCTTAGACATCAAATAACCTCAAATGATCACAAGTAAACAAGATGTGTTTCAGACACATCTAGTTATATTAGCTCAGTCCAGTTATCTACACAACCAACATCCCTTGTCTAAGTTACATTACTAGTTACAAAAAAAAAGGATGAAGAACACTTAGAGATCTAAAAATAGATCTGCCATTCAATCCTATAATTCCTCTAATAGGCATATATTCAGAAGACCAAAAATCACATCATAACTAAGATATTTGTATCAGAATGTTTATTGCAGCCCAATTTATAATTGCTAAGTCATGGAAAAAGCCCAAGTGCCCATCGATCCACGAATGGATTAATAAATAGTGGTATATGTACACCATGGAATATTATGCAGCCTTAAAGAAAGATGGAGACTTTACCTCTTTCATGTTTACATGGAT
>CAUYPK010149149.1:0-103164 GCA_963574355.1 Loris lydekkerianus | reverse complement strand
AGAATGCAGAAGAAAGATAATTATCATTACTGATAAGAGTGTTGGGCCCTGCCATGTGCCTGAGGCCTAGTGCAACTTCCCGAGCCTGACTAGAAGTAGATCCATCCAGCTACTTCCACGTAGCAATGACTCAGCAAGGCCCGGCCTGAAACTGCCTCTACCTAGATACAGCCAACGTGGTATCATGCCATTGGCCTGACCCTGTCATGCACCTCATCCCCCGTCTTCTTTCCCCGCCCCTTCCTCACGCTTAATATAAGCGGCTGCTTGATGCAATAAAGTTGAGTTCCTGCTTAAAAAAAAAAAAAGAAAAAAGAAATGAAATCAGGAAGAGCAAAGAGAGGGAAGGAGGGAGGAGAGTGGGGCTTTGGTGTGTGTCACACCTTTTGGGCGCAAGACACGACTGTAAGAGGGACTTTACCTAAAAAATGCAATCAGTATAACCTGGTTTATTGTACCCTCAATGAATCCCCAACAATAAAAAATAAACAAAAAAAAAAAAAGACTGTAAAATTATAGAGCCACTTTGTAAAACAATTTTGCAGTTTCTTATGAAGTTAAGTATACATTTATCCAATTTTTCTGCTACCCATATACTCCCCAGCTCTTATTTATTTTGGGTTGATGTATTATTTGCAATTATCCTACAGTTTTAAAAGAGGAAAAACATAAATATGAACTCCTCTGATGATTTTATTATCTATTTTAGGTTACATAAAATAATTAAGGTGGTTTTGTTTATAATTTATTTGAGTGTGATACTTCTTTTTTTTTTTCCTTTTTTTGTTTATAATTTATTTGAGTGTGATACTTCTTTCCTTTTTTCCTTGAGTCTCACTCTGTTGTCCTGGGTAGAGTTCTGTAGCATCATAGCTCACAGCAACCTCCAACTCTTGGGCTCAAGTGATCCTCTTGCCTCAGCTTCCTGAATTGCTGAAACTACAGGTGCCGGTGACAACACCTGGCTAATTTTTCTATTTTTCAGTAAAGATGGAGGTCTCAGTCTAGCTCAGGCTGTTCTTAAACTCCTGAGCTCAAGTGATCTACCCACCTCAGCCTCCAAGAATGCTAGGACTACAGATGTGGGCCACCACGCTCAAGCTAAGGGTGATCCTTCTTGAAGCAATCTCCAGGATAAAGTCCGGGCTTCCTCTTGCGTGTCTCGGAGTAGAAAATGGTTTCTCTCCTTCCACCTTCTCGTTTTCTTCTGCTGTAAACCATGCAATCCTTTGTTGTTTCTTCTGTTTTGCATTATAGAGTGCATCTTCCCATGTAGCCTTTCCTCAGTGTCAGAAGATGATAGCCTTCCACTCTTTCCTGAATTTCTGAACCTGACTTTGCTCACAAGCTGAGTGATGAGATTTCTTCCGTAAGAAAGATGTGTCTGTACTTTTTCTCCACTCTCCTTCTTATCTAATCTGTCAAGGATGTAGCTGTTCACAACTGCAACTTCCTTCAGCCAGAAAAATAATTTTTTCCACCATTTGTATGACCTCCTTGTAAATCCATAACATCCCTAGTACTGATCAGCTATGTCCACTCTTCCCACAAACTTTGTGTATTCTAAAATAACCATCGGTTTTTCAAATTGAACAGGCTGTTTCTTCCTATAATCAGCGATCTACTATGTTCGAGGGCTGAAGAACGTCCTCAGCATTGTCATGAACCTCTCGTCATGGAATGAGAGGCACTAAAAAACCCCATGTTGGAAATCTTCCAACATCAGAGAAGAATAAGGACATCATTAGGTGGGACGAAGCCTGACATAGGATTGGAAAGGGTTAAGTACAAATTCTAGCCCCAATCCCAGGTATCTACCCAAGATAATCAAAACAAAGAGTTGTATGCCAAAGTTTATTGCCATTTAATTTATAATGAACAAAAACCTGAAACAAATGTCTGTTAACAGGTAAATGATATAGCTGTAATATTTCATACTATTCAGCAATAAAAAAGACTTGAACTATTGATACTCACAATATCTCCAAGATACTGTACTAAAATATGCCAGGCACAAAAGATAATATGATTATAAAAATCCATTTCTATGAAGGGAAAAGAGGCAATGCTACTAGAGGCTAGAGTTGGGGAAAGGATTAACCACAAAAGAACCCTGAGGAACCTTTTGGGCGATGGGAATATTCTATAATATACGTAACTGTGTGATGGACATACAGATACACGTACAACTTATTTAGTTCCACTTTCATTATTTGTAAATTTTGTTGTATGTAAATTATACTTATTAAAAGTGAAACAAAAATAAATGAGTAGCCCATAGACTGTCATCAGGTTTTATTTTTTTCAGTTCTTCTTTCTCAGAAAAAGTTTTTTTGTATAACCCTTATTTGATTCACTTGGTGAATGAATACTGACAATAGGCAGGGCTCTGTGTTTTTTATAAATAAAGAAAGGGCGATATAGGATTTAGCCAATGTTTTAGCTACTAGTGTATTTAGCTACTAGTGAATTTATCATCAAACCCATTTAAGAAATTGGTCCTATTTATTTATTTATTTATTTTGAAACAGGGTCTTGTGCTGTCTCCCAGTAGCATTATTATAGCTAACTGTAGCCTCAAACTCTTATGGTCCAATGAGCCACCCACGTCAGCCTCCCAAGTAGCTTCTGCAACTACAGGCACATGCCATCATACCCAGCTAATTTTAAAAATTATTTGTAGAGACCATTCTCACTATGTTTCCCAGGTTTGTTTTGAACTCCTGGCCTCAATCAATCCTCCTACCTCAGCCTCCCAAAGTGCTGGGATTGCAGGCATAAGCCACTGCACTAGTACTGAGAAACTGGCCTACTTTACATAACAAAGATAATATTTCAAATAATAGTAAATTTATTTACTAATAAAAAGACAAGAGTCAGAAACTTCAAAGTTATACAAAAAAAATTCTAAGTATTTAGCATACAATGGATGTTTTTACCTGGATTGTGTGTGTGTGTGCGTGCACCTGTGTATAAGTGAAAATGAAATGCAGTGAGTGCCCACTTAATTGGATAGAAAAGAAAGGAATTAAAACTTAAAGGAAAAAAATATTTTTGCTTCTATAAACAAGAAGATACTGATAACCAGGAAAATGTTGGACTAAGAAATTGAGCATTATTCTCAACTGTGAGTCTAATTCTAACCCCTCACTCTTTTCCTCCTCATCCCTTCTCCTCCCCTATAGAGTCAGAAATGCAAACATCTCCCTAGGTAAGAATTTCACCATTAAGGTCTGGAGCCCTTTAGGTGTCACCCTAAATTTCTACTGACACATTACTCAACCTTTATGTTTTTTACTTACTCAAAAGGGTGGCTTTGATGTTCAAATCTGATAATAGAGGATGTGTCTTACTACCTATGTGCTGTTATAACAAAGGAGCACTCATTGAATGGCTCACAATCCATAGAAATTTATTTCTCACAGTTCTGAAGGGAGAGGCTGGGGGGTCCAAGATCAAGGATAGATTTGGAGTCTGATAAGAGCCTATTGCCTGGTGCACAGATTGCTCCTTCTCCTGCATCCTCACCAAGTGAAGAAAGGCAGCTCTCCAGGGCTTCTTTCATAAGGTCACTAATCCCATTCAAGAGGGCTCCACCCTCATGACCTAATCATCTCCCAAAGGTCCCACCTCCTAATACTATCACATCAGTGATTAGCTTTTAACACACAAATTTTCCGGGAGTGGGTGGGGACACAAACATTCATACCATAGCGGCATAAGAATTTGTATTTGAAAAAAAGTGTTATTCAAATCTAAGGTATTTTCCTTATACGTATACGATCAGCTTTTGCCACATCTACAGTTTTGTTCTATGACACCTGAGTTACAAGAACTGCCATCTTTCTTTAATTATTCTTAATTAATCCAATCTGACTTAGCTTCCATGTATCAGAGCAGGGTTTTTCAACCTTTTTTATTTCATGGCACACATGAGCTATCATTAAACTTCCATGGCACACTTAAATTATGTTGATCCAAAAGAAGAGTAAAAAAAACATACTTATTGACCTTTGAACTTACTTAGAAAATAATTTCATTAGTGATATTTAAAAATGTTTGTGGCACACCTAAAGTCTTCTCACAGTGTACAGGTTGAAAAATCACTGCTCTAGAGTGATAGAAAATTCAATACTGTATGTGTCTTTTCTCCTGGTTCCCATTCCCTCTCTTGAGGTGGTACACAAACTAGAAACAAGGGCAGACTGTCTGGTCCCAGTGCCAGGTGGTTGACACTTCCTGTCTTCCCTGTGCACAGGCCTAGTTAATCCGTTCACAGACGTGAAGCTTTGTGCCTCCAGGTCAAATTTGTCCTCAGGATTGTCTGCCCAGAATTCTAAACTGGGCTTTTTGAAGCCCAGCTTCCCTGGACACACCTATTTCTCAGGGCCCTGTGTACAAATGAGGCACCGATAAAACCTACAGGTTTGTATGAATCCCTCTTGTAAATCCTCTCCTACCAAGGTAAGTAAGTCCTTCTTTCACCTTCGCAGTGTCTTTAAGAATAGATCCTAGGCCAGTAGCATCACCTGAGAACTGCTCTTCCTTTCAAAGTTTTCCAGGGAACTCTAATGTGTTGTCAGGGTTGAGAATCAGTGTTCTATGTTTAAGAACAATGAATGATGATACTAGAGATGATAAGACGATGCAAAATACAAATACCCTGTAGTGATATGTGCACGCTAAAGACATTTTAAGGTGTTTAAATGATTGCCAGCTACTACAAGCTAGTTTTAAGTTAGTTTATAAGATTAATTACCAGTCCAATCCTTATTTTATTTTATTTTTTTTCAGATTAATATGAGGGTACGGATGATTAAGTTACATTTGATGAGTTTCTAAGGTACAGGTCAAGTTGTAGTTGAGCCCTTGTAGTTGAGGGGGTGTGCTGTGCTGTATACCCTTAGACTGTGCACATTAGGTGAGAGTTTACCTCCCCTTTCCTCTTTCCATACCCCCTACTTGAATATACTTGTACTTTTCTCTCCTGTAGGTATGTAGCTGTTTATTTATTCGTTTCATATTAGTATTGAATACATTGGATATTTGCTTTTGAATTCTTGTAATATTTTACTAAGAAGAATGTGTTTTAACTCCATCCAGGTAAACACAAAAGATGTAAAGTCTCCATCTTTTTATGGCTGAATAATATTCCATGCTTTACATATACCACATTTTATTAATCCATTCATGGGTTAATAGGCACTTGAGTTGATTCTACGTCTTGGCCATTGTGAATTTAGCTGCAATAAACATTCTAATGCAAATGTCCTTATGATACTTTTTTTTCTTCTGGATAGATACCTAGTAATAGGATTGTGAGATCAGTCCAATCTCTTAATGAGCTGACTAAAGTTTCCTAAAAGAGGTTGAATTTAAGGAGGTCAAAACGCAGAATCTTCAGGGCCCTTTTTCTGCAGGCTGAGGGATCATAGGAGTGAGGCTGATATCCTGGTGACTTTGAAATGCAGAGTTTGCATGACTGAGCAACAAGATGGAAGGTGCCTGAAACTCTGACATGACCCTGGGAAAACTGCCCCTGAACCATCTATCTCCAGACATGTTTTACAGATAAATGAAATAAAATGCAATTTTGTTTGAGTCTGTTATCCTGTTTTGTTTTTTTTCACTTCACTTACAACCAAATCATACCCTAACTAATATCAATAATGTCAGTAGTGGTATCTACTGTATGACCAGACAAGAGACTCTTACCAAAAATAATAGATTAATTAAATACCCATATTATATTCAGCTTCAACCTGCTATTACTATTTGTGGTATGGAATAAAAAATGAACATAGTAAATATTCACCTCCCCTATCCCTCATGTTATGTGAGAAGAGGGGTCCCAGGGAAAGAAACGTGTGTTACTCTCAGCTGAGTAAGAACGTGCATTTCGTGAGTGACCTTAATAATAGTTACATCTGTAGACTGGGAAGCTAATATCTCTTCCATACTTCCATTTCTCTTAAGTATGTTTCTCTTTTGTTGAATACCAAAAGGTGATACCTTAATGGATAATTTCCCATGCACAAGAAAGTTCCTTCTCCAGGAGATAGACAGAAAAATTGCAAAAAAAAACCTATCTGTAGCATTAAATATAAGTATTGGAAGTCATACATAGCATTAATGAATTTCTGGGCAAAGCTGTTCATTTTGCACATTTTCTGATCCTTCTTAAGCTAAATGCTTAACTGGTCAAGCCTTTTGCTTTAAGATCAGTCATAAACTCAGGGCAAGCAGGTAAGTTAAATAATACCCAGGTGGGATTACAGGAAAATGGAGAACATCTGTGCCTTTGAACTGGGAAGCCTTACTTTATTAATGAAATACCCTGAGTAAGTGGGAGAATAATACCATCAAACTTCTAATTTTTTAGAAAAAGCCAAAATATTGATACATGCTCTTTAAATTTGTTATGTTCTGATATTCCAGTAAAAATTAAAAAAAAAAAACAAAAAACATGGACTGAACCAAATGCCTCTATGGGCTGAATTCCCTCTCCAATTTAAAGTCTAAATGCAATTAGACCTGAGCTTGCAAAGTCAGGTTTTAAAATTTTACTTTAATTTGTCCTGAATATAATTGCTTTAATAAATTAAAAATTGTCCAAAACAAATATGAAAGGTAAACAATAAATGACAGTTTGTCAAGTAGAAAGGAACATGCTGAATTAACTACCATGGGGAATTATAATATCTCAGACATTTAGGGCCAGATAGAACTTAATTGAAATAAAATTCAGAGAAGTTGTGACTTTGTTTCCTTGGGCCATCAGGGCCTTGGTGATAATCAAGAATTTTGATGACAATGGTGATGACTTTTGGCTTCTAAATTCCACCCACCTGTCACCCCATGAGTGGATGACATTCCTTCTTCAAATGAATTTAATAAATTTGTCCAATGCCTTTTATGTGCCAGGAACTATGTTTGGTGTTAAGGACACAAAGTGGAGTAAATCACAGTTTCTGTCTTCAAAGGCTTCCTAGCTTAGTGAGGGAGAAAGAGGCATAAACAATTATACCACATGTTATCCAACCTAAAGTTCTAACAATTACATTATTTTTTGTACTTCTTAAATTATTTAAACTATAATATACTTTCAATTCATTTTAAGATGCACTCTGATTTCAGAGGTATTTAAATGTTAAAAAATGTGTGTTAAAAATTTTAAAGACTGTATGTGCTAGAGAAGTTGTGTGAAGAAACAGAGAGAAGAAATGATCTGACCATCTGGGAAAAGTAGGGACATATAGTAAAGCATTTAAGGCTGAAGTGCACAGTCAGCCAACTGGGCTATAATAAAACACCACCAGTTGTGAAGCTTAAACAACAGAAATCTATCTTCTCACAGTTCTGGAGGCTGGCAAATTCACTATCAAGGTCTGGCAGATTCAGTTCATGGTGATGGGGCTCATCCCCGTGGGCTGGCTTCTCAGAGAAAGTTTTGAAGGACCCAGTGGTGCCATTTTGGGCTTTTCATCATTTCAGGCTTTTGTTCTCCATTTTAAAAACAACCTGAAAATCCTTTGTTTTGTTTCTTAGTAAACCACACCTCTCCTACTTGCGGAAGTGCACCTGCCTCCTGACCATTGAGATTGGTGGGACCCTATCAGCTTTAAATTCTAGTATAGGCATAAGAGATAACCAATCCAAGGGCCACACTTTGTTTCCCAAGCCCCTCACTCCATATCCACTGCATAAAAACCCGCATGGGCAACGAGCACAGGGCTCTCCGTCCCAGCTGCGTCTGGGGATCCTGACAGCCCTGGCTCGAGCTTGAATAAACGCCCTCGTGTGATTGCACTGGTGTCTGGCTCTCTCCTATGGTCATTGGGGATTTCAGTTCTCTGGCGTAACAGTTTTAGCTGTGTAGAGACAAAAAGGATGGGGAGAACTAGGTAAGTAAAATGATGGGAGAAGAGAAGTGATAAAATGAGATGAGTGGGTTATTACAAAAGTTTTGAGACATGTACAAATCAGGAAACACAAAATCCATGTGGACAGAAACAAATGAATCAGGAAGGACGATGTTGACTGTTTCTTGGAAGTAAAATAATGGACCATTAACATGGTCTGTCTCAAAACTTTCACAGTGATCCATGTAGGAGAAGCTGAGGTAAGAGGAATGCTTGAGGAGTTTGAGACAAATCTGGGCAACAGAGCAAGATGCCATCTCTTAAAAAAAAAAAAAAATTAACCAGACGTGGTGGTGGGCACCTACAGTCTCAGCTACTTAGGAGGCTGAGGTGGAATCACTTCAGTCCAGGAGTTCAGGGGTGCAGTGAGCTATAATCATGCCATTGCATTCCAGCCTGGGCTGACATAGTGAGACCCCTAACTGTAAAAAACAAAACAAAACAAAACAAAACAACCAAAGCAAACAAAAAAGTGATATGAAATGAGAAGAGACATAAAGAAAGAGGTTTCAATGCGGATGGGAGGAAAACTTGGCCTGCTGATCCAGAACATCTGGAGAGCCCATAAGAATGTGGGTATGAAGTAACTTAGATAACTAATGACCAATAGAAAGACACAATGACTAATGGAAAAAGGCAATAAGGTGTGATGATATGAAGAGACCACTGAAAGACAACCAATTTCAAACTGAAGGGAAGTATTTATACCCCCACACTGCCCTTAAGTTTGTCTCTCACCTTCTCTCTTTTGTGAGAGGGACCCACTTTCAACTCTTCTGTGGAAGTGCTCTAAACTTTTTCTTTGTTCTTCCTAAATAAAATCTCTGTTACCCTAAAGTTTGTGTATGTTACTTTTGATTTCTACCACATTGCCTGTTCCTCTTTGGTTGTATTTTCAATTTCCACTCACTTTTGCTTTCAGTTACCATTGTGCCTCAGTTGAACTTTCTAGCTCAGTAATCGAATCAGGTCAACCAGGTTTGGGAAACTGGGACCCCTGACCCCCAACATGAAATACTTTGCAGACATGTGTAAGAGTGTGTGGTTATTTAATAGACACCTCTCCATAGCTCTCCAATCTCTTCTCAGGTCTTCCTTCCATCAAGCTACCTACCTCTGCTCCTTTGACAGAATAATCTTTTATCCTGCACAATTCTTGTTGCATAGATGTTTATTTTATTGGTCTTACTGTTCTTTTGGGTTTGAGCTGGAGACAAAGGCCTTTCTCTAATCAGTAGTGGTCATATGACAATTACCAGGGGAAAGATCTGCAGACCAGATCCTAAACCTTGCTTAGAAAAGCAATGAGTTTGCAGAGTGAGATTTTGTTTCTCTTGATTTTGATCCAGAAGAATAAATAATGCATGGTAGTTAAGGCAAGGGGTGGTCATCATGTTTTCAAACTTTTTGGATTGAGATCCATAATATTAAATGCATTTAATTTCCCAGACCAGCATCTGTGCATGTGACTTAAACCTTAGTTTCTCCAATTTTGTGTTTTGGGAAATTTTACTATTATTACGTGTGATATAATCTGATTTATATTTTATATTTTGAATTCCAATTAGGTTTTTCAGGGTGGCAATCCATTCATGGGTCACAAAATCAACTTTAGTGAGTCATGATGAATACTTTAAAAATGAAGCCTCCATGCACAGATAGGATGGGAAATAGTGAAGAAGATATACACACATCATAGTCTTTTGGAGCTAAAATTTGCATATGTTGGGTTTACTAACTACATGTTTTTTGCATTCTTTGTGCTTGGTTGTATGGAATTTGGTACAGATCAGTGGTTATAGCCATGGGTTCTGAAGTATGCTTTCAAATCTTGACTCTCTTACTTAGCAGCTATGTGGCAGTGCATTTAATCTTGTTGCACCCTGCTTGTGATTAAAATGGGGATAATCATTTAGTTGCAAGGATTAAATGAGATAATACAGGGCTTGGTGTATAGTGAACACTCTAATAAATATTAGCCATTGTATCATTGTATTTCTTTCATTTTAATTTTCCCCTAGGGTTGTTTTTCTTTAAGCTTCAGTTTTCTTAGCTTGCTAAGCAGGACCAAGGAAAGAGAGATATGTATTGACAGAGGGCTCTGGAAGCCAAATTGCTAGGGGCAGCAGATATCAAAGGCAAAGAATCACAAGGAGAAATTGAAATCCAATTGGCCAGAATGGAGGGCATCAGTCCTTCCAGTGCTAACCGTTGAAGGGCCAGGGTTTTATTTTACTAAAGTTCCCTTTACAGTTTTGACTCTAGCTCCTCCCTACTTAGTCTAGATAAAATTACAGGTTGTTATACAAAAATGACTGAATCTGCCTGTATGTTTTCTCACAAATTTCTATTTGCCTTCGCCTGAGTTGCATTCTCTGCTGAGGTACCCTTTCTGTTTGTAAATCTTCTGTTCGCTGCCATTTATTTCTTTCCTGCATCTATCAATATAGCTTTTTTAAAAAATACATTTGGAATATCAAGAGAAAAAAGTATTGACTGAGAAGAATATATTCTATGATACCCAATACCATCATTAGAATCAAGAGTGTTCTATTAAAAACATTTAATACATTTTGATGTATGCTTCTTAGTATTTCCACTCCAAAACTGACAGCTGAAATTTACCTGTGGGAGACTCCTATAGATGTATCTAGAATTTCACTTCAAAACATTCCAATTTTATAAGACATTTTATAATCACGTCAATAATGAAATTAACAATTTAAAGTTTTCTTAAAATTGTTTTGCAAATAAAAAATCCACCATTAAAAAATATGTAGAACTTTTAAAAAGCGCTCATTTTTCTACAGAAAATCCTTATTGTTAAAATTATGTACAGATGTTACAAATTTCCCTGACATCACTTGATAATTGTTAAAGTGGTCTACACTATTCAGATAAAATGTAGTTATTAGCTAAATGAGAAATTTATAAACATTTAGATTTTTCTAGAATAAACGTGTTGTAACCAGCTCAGATGTCAAGTGTTAAAGGCTGACATTCTCCTGTCATAACTCTTCCCTATGAAAATAGTACAGCATTTTCAACGAGAGTGCAACAAACCATTTTTTCCTGTTTTATTTCCTGGAGCTGTCTTGCAAAAATCCCTGATTTGGCCATCTGCTGCGATTCTAAGTAAGTTTTCCAAAGACAACCTTGCTATTTTCAATGCTTTCTTCTCAGGGTCTATTTCAAGAGCCGTTCTTCCCATTCTTTAATTTTGTTTCACCCCAGGACACATTCGCCTGAGCCACCTTTTACCAAAACATTGATACCGTTGATGCGTTTTCTGCTTCGCAAAGTGTTAAGCATCCCACAAACCAAAAATAACCCGTTCATATTTTGTTGTCGGTTCTTCGAGCTTTGGTTTTCGCTTCTACAGAGCCGTTTTATAACCAGCACACATTGTTTGTAACTACTTAACGGAGCAAGCAAGAGAGATTAGGGTTGGACACAGGAAGGCATCGTCACGTGAGCGGGTGTGGGGTTAGGAAAGTTTACGCTGGCGAAGAAGTGAACATATTTGTACAGATCACCGTTTATTAAACTTAATAGAGGTGAACAGCAACCTGTAAGTAGCTCCACTGAGCCCAAACGGAAAATCCAGCAGGAAGAGAAGCAGCCAAAACCCGCGAAAAAAGGGATGGAGACAGCGCCAGGGCAGGGCGGGGCAGGTGTGCGCCCGCGAGAGCTTGGAGCCAGAGCCGGAGCCAGAGCCGGAGCCGGAAGGGCGGGGCCAGGAGGGGCGGGACCAAGCCGGCGTGGGCGGGGCCGATCCGGGGCAAGGCGGGATGGGGCGGAGCCTGCGTGAAGCCGCGTCGAGCCGGGGCGGAGGGAGGATCTGTGGCAGAGGTGACTCCTCCGAGGCTGAAGACTCGCCGGCACCTGACAGGAGAGGAAATGGCTGTTTGCACACGTAGAAAACTTAACACGTGAGGGAAGTCAGGCAATGTCTGTGTAAAAACTATCCCACAACCCTGGTGTCCTGTTCTTAACCCGGAACGACAGTTTGTTCACCTTGTTTGTTGTATTCCTGAGGTCATCCCGTTCTCTCGAAGCCCCCTCTCCCCCTCCACCCGGCCCGGCCACAGGCTTTGAGTTAAGCGTGGCATAGCAGCCGCGGCCCCCTGTTCCCAGGCCTGCGAAGCCCACCGGCACGCGGCCACACGAGCCGACTGCGTTTGCGCCAGGGCCCCCGGGGGCGGGGCGGAGCACGGGACGGCTCTCCTGTCGCGGCGTGGGGGCGGGGCCAGGGGCCGAGCGGCCTCCGGCGTCACCTCCCTGAGCGCCGGACTCCGTGACGTCACCCGCCGTGACGCGCACGCTATAGGAAAACAGTAAGTTTGCAAGGATTCCTGCAGCTGCCTGGGCGTGAGGGGCCCGCTGGCGGCTGGCAGCCGCGGTGGTGGTGGTGGCTGTCGGGGTGTTTGCTTGTAGGGGCGCCGCCGAACGTAGCGAGGGTACAGGTGCCTGCCCAGAGGGGGAGCGCGCCCTCCTGGGCGGGGTAACAGGGGTGCGGGGGAGGCGAGGCCGCGCCCCGCGGGTCCGGGCACTGCACCTTTTTTTGGCTGCGGCAAGCGACTGGAGCCGGCGTGCGAGACTTTGCAAGGGGGAAGGGCCAAATGGAGAGTCTTTTTTTTTCCTCCCTTGAAAAAGGGACCTTAGCTTCCTCTTTTTCACCCTGTCAGCCCTGGATTTTAACATGTTGAATCTGGCCTGGAAGACTTCCTTCAGGAACTCAGAATCTTATGTCCATTCTTCATTTGGGATTCCCACAAGTGATCAAATCGCTGAGGTCATGTTATAAGATAACCAACCACCTGCCGCCTCAGTTTCTTTTGTGTGTCATATGGAGGTCAGCAGCCTCTGGCCTCCCTAATTGTAGGAACATTGTGAGAACATGTGAGATAAGTATGTAAACTTGCTAGGAGAGAACATGTAAAAACAATGGGTGATTTTTGAGGAATGTGGTGGCCACTGACTATTTGACCAAAGTTCTTGTAGTTAGGGATATGTCTCACACTTTTTCTTCCCCTACACCCCTTTTTCCACACCTCCATCTGACTCTGGAAGACACTCAACCCTGATGACAAGTGATCTGAACGGTTGTCACAGAACTTGACAGAATGGGGATCAGGAAGTAACTTATTATCACAGTGTTCTTGGCAAGTACCATGCGCATCCCCTGGGTTTTGTGTAGAAAACATTCAGGGTGCTGAAACTAGCACATTATACCCAACACAGGTATACTGAATTTTAGGGGTTGTTACTGACTTGAAATATCCAGGTAATATCCCATTTGACTTTTTGAGTATTTTGGCCAAGGGTTAGTACATTATTGATGAGTTAGTACTGCTTAAACTCCGGGGCAAGTGTTTGTCAGGAACTTTGAAGGGAAGAACATAGTGCACATTTCAGGGTGTATTCATACAGCAGATTAAGAGATCACATTTCTGTGAATTCACTTCAAGGGTGTGATATTCCTCCCTCCCAGTGGGAAGAGCCTTAGAATCAGAAAGCAAGGGTTCTAATTTTTGTTCTGTCAGTTACTAGCTTTGTGTTCAAGGACAAGTCATCCAAACTTGGAACCTTGTTTTTCTTATCTCTAAAATGGGAGATGATGGTATATCTGGTATTGGTTTTTCAAGGATCAAAGGAGCTCATGCATGTAAAAGTGAAAGACTTTCTAGGTATGGTGCTGTTGTTAAGAGATTTGGGTTGGTCCTGTGGCCTGGATGAGGTCTGTGCATTCAGACATCAGGTTCTGAGTCAGAACTAGAAAGAGAGCATTGAAGAAAATGGTTCTCAGTGTAGTGGAGCTCATGTTGTAGTGGAAAGTTAGACAACAAACAAAACATAATATAATTTCAGATAGTGATAGGTGCAGTGAAGTAAAGAAAGACAAGAGAAGGCGGGTGGGGGAATAGGAAAAGTTTCAGATAGAATCTTTAGGGAAGGCCGTCAAAGGAGGTGATAGCTGAATGAATGGAAGTGAAGGGAAGAGCTTGAGGTAAGAACATTTCAGAGAAGAAGGACAATAGCACCAAACTCTTCAGTAGAGCTTACCACATGCAGGGCACTTTTCTAAAGACTATGTTACATTTTTTAAAACAACTTTATGAGGTATCCTAATATCTCCATTTTTACAGATTGGGTTTATGTAGCCAGTATCCAACTTCCTTCTATTCTATAGATTTCCGTGAGGGCCAGGTCTTCTTTCTCTCTGACTTCTCTATCTATAGTCCCTAAACTGGGGCCTGTAGATGTCAGGGATAACTTTATATGCAGGGCATTTGGTTAGGTTTTGGGAGTTCAGAGATGAATAAAACATAATTTTCTCACTCTGGAGGAGCAGAAAATGAGAAAAGACCTGTGGGAATACAATTAGAGTAGACAAAATGAATAAATACATGCTGATGAGTTCATTCTGGCTTTCCTTATCCTCCTCTCCCCCATGCCATGACTAGTGAGATGGAGCGTGGAAAGGGCAAAGAAGCAAAACAGTGCCTAAGCAGTTGCAGTATGAAGTTGAGGCTGCCCAAGAGTCCTTTTCAAGAAAAGAATTACTAAAAATATTGCATATTTTACTATATTTGCATTCATTTTATTTGGCAATGATGTAATTTTTACCAAATGAAATAAATTCTGATATTTGATTATCATTGTGGAGTTATGACTTTTTCAAGTTTGGTTACCTCAGTGTTGACAGGGCTCAACAGTAAAATAGGGAGTTGGCTTGAAATGTTGCACCTTGCATAATAGAGGGTAATGAAATACTGTGGAAGTATCCAGGCAGGTTTCCACTGATTCAAGTGTATTTTGCCAAAGTTTCACATATTGAAATAGGTTTGAGTTTCTGTAAATCACTTTTTTACTCTTGAGATTTTTTTGTTTTGTTTTGTGTTTTGGTCATAGAGGGGTCTGATGATATACATTGTAGGTGGCATTATAGATTACATCTTTTATATCTGGAACATTGTAGAACATAGAAATGAGAACAATACACACAATACACACACTGTTTCTGTAGATCTCTTTTAGGGCATACCATAACCTCAATACAGTTGTCACAGTTTTATTTTTAACATGAATGTTTCAAATTTGAGCGGTTACAAATTATAAAAATTGCACTATTGTAGATTTATGGTTATTTTCAGAGTTTCCTCATGACATAGAAAGTTACATTTTGTTCAGCTTTTTAAGCCTTCTTTGCGAGACTTGATCTGATTAACAGTCTGTCATCACTGAATGGAAACCCTGTACAAATATAAATGTAGAGGGGTGCCATCTTATACTGCATTTCACAAAATGTTAAATCTGCTACTGTGGCTTCTCTGAGTTTAGTGGAGTTGAAATGGTGAGTATTTCTTTTTACCACAGTTGCATTTAGCTTCCCAAGAACATCAGGTACCCATATAAGGCATAAAGTAGAATTGCATATTAAATAGTCTGTTGATTGCTCCGGCTTTGTGACTTTCAAGTTCAGGGACAATGAGGGTTGTTTACTTAATGTCAAGTAGTTCTCAGCTGAGTGGGAGGGATGGTAAATTCTATTTGAAAACAATAGAAGCCACTCTTTCTATCATTGATCATATAAAATATAACATCTACATAATAAAATTCAAACTCTTTTTGAAATTTACATTTGCAAATTTTAAACTACTTAAGAGTACTAATGTAAAACATGGAAATTGTTTCTTGTAGAAAACACTGTGTCCAGCCCAATGATGGTAAATACTGGGCATTTGAATATACGGTAGAATCTCTGTAAGTTGAGCATCAAATGGACTGTAACAAACTGGTCAGCATACAGAGGTGGTCAACATAAGGAAGTAGGCCTGCTATACTGATCCGTACATGTGGTACCGTATATACTCGAGTATAAGCCGAGTTTTTTCCGGCACAAAATTTGTGCAGAAAAACCTGAACTCGACAATTTGTGCCGAAAAAACCTGGCTTATACTCGAGTATATACGGTATATATCTGGTCTATGAAAGTTAGGTCAATTTACAGAGGTCAATATAGGGAGCTAGTCAACTATGAAGGTTCTACTGTAATTCTTAAAATTTAACTTCTTGTAGTTACTTTTATTTTTGCATATTACCTTCAAACTCATACATTTGCGCCAATGGCTGAATGCTAGTTTGTGTGCTTTTACTTAACATTGCAAATGTTTGAATGTATTAATTTAAATAATTTCTATAAGTAACACTAAATTTCAGTTCATTTAATATTTGGTTGCATAGAAATTAAAATCTTTAGGCTTGATTTTTTTTTCCCCACATAACACTAATGGTTAATAATTAGTAAGTCTAGTATGTCCAGTTTAGTAAGACGAAGCTTTAGTGATAGGTAAACCAAGTTATCACCCCAAAAGAACACCCAAAAGAAAATTCTTACAGAGGATTAAGTGAAAACAGCATGCTGGTAGAAGGAATAATTTAAGCATCACTACCTATCATAGTTCCTAAATTGTTATCATCTTACAGGCAGCATTCTTTTATTTGATTCTTTCTTTACACACCTGCTAATTTCAAGCTGCATTCTAAGCCACTAATCATTGTAAGGTGAGTACTTGAATACTATGGATTTAGCCCAGTGAATCTCAATTTGGGATGACTTTGTCCCTTCCAACTCACCATGGGGACATTTGGCAATGTCTAGAGAGATTTGGGTAGTCACAGTTGTGTGTACGGGCATTGCTGTTAGCAGTTAGTGCATGGAGGCCATTGTAGAATTTTACTGAACATCCTACAATGCACAGGACAAACTACAAACAACAAAAAATTATCCAGTTCAAAATACCAAAACTGCTAATGTTGAGAAACTCTGCAATATCTTTCCTTCCTTTTTCTTTTTCCTCAGTGCTTTAGAAATGGAGGTGGTAGTTAAGGTGCAAATGTCTGACTTGAAGAAACAAAAGGTTGTGTTACAGTGCCTTTAGTTTGTTCTATAGCAGTTAATTTGGTTCATTTATTGAATGGAAAAGAAATTTTGTAACAATAGCCTTGAGTTATTTTGGTTTCTAGGTATCTAGTGTTTAGTGTTTGTTTTTAGCTACAAATTTTTTTCTTTCTAAAATTAATTTAATTTGGACCTTATATAATCTTGGGTTGTAACAGGTTTGCTGATATGAATTCCCTACATTGTTGTATATATTAAATTAGCTATCTCACAGTTACGTGGTTGTTTATATCTTTGAAAAATCCTCTTCACATTAATTTTCACATGCGATTGTCATAAACACCCCATAAAATGCATAGGGCATGCATTATCCTCAGTATTTGACAGATGAGAAACAGGCTTAGGTCACATAACTTTCCATATGTTTTTCAGTAGTGAAAGCAAATTTAAGACTTGGAGGTCTTGATGCTTAGGACTTTTTTATTATAAAGTTATCAGTTACTGTTATTCCATTTTATCTTCCTTTCAGCCTTATTAAATAGATTTTTTTCTATTTTAGAGAAAAAATATTTTATTCAATGCCATCCAACTCATAATGAAGTTTTGACTATTTCCATTGAACTATGCTATGTCTCCAGGTATTCTACTGTAAATAAATTGACAATTTCTGAATAAATTCACCAAGTATATGCCTAACTTAAATAGGTCTCTTGGGGGACACATAGTCTAATTTTATTGCCACTTGGTAACTCAGCGTTTGTAATTCTACTCTAATTTGACTTGAGTGGAAATTTCATTTGAGTTTTTGGTAAGCCATAAAGTAGCACTACTTGGTATCTAGAATTTATTTTTTGAGAACCCTAAGTCCAAAAGCAGTTTAAAAGGATATATCTGAGCTGTATTTGAATGTAATAGAATTCACTTTGTCAGTTTCATATAGAGGGATTTATATTTGGGATGGGACTTCCATTTATTCACATTTTCTAATTTGAATCTAAATTTCTATCCTTAGTCTTCTTTTTTGTTAAGTTTGGAGCTGTTTTCCTTAGCTTTTCTTCATGCTGACTTAAACCACAACTGACTTATGTTTTTATATTCCTTCTGAAACAAATAGAATTCATCCTACTCTAAATGAGTGTTTCATTTTTGTGAGGTGATAACTGGTGATAGCCCCTTACTTTCTGATTTGGGAAATTGAAGGAGAATTTTTCAGTTAATGCAGAAAAATCAATTTGGAAGTTTGGATTTTGAATGTAGGTTTTCTAGATATTACAAAAACTAAGACTCATTTCCATGAGATCAAAAAGAATTAACTTAAATATTAGATGTGTTGTCATTTTGTTTGCAGATTATTTGATGATTATTCAGTTCTTGGTATAAATTTTAATGGTTGGACATTTTTGTTTTTCATGCAATAAATTTATTGGCTGGATGTGGACCTTTTCTAGTATGAAACTGTGAATCTGGGATTAAGAGAGGAAGGAAGAAAACACCTTTGCCAGTGCAGTTGTATATTGGGCAAGAAAGATCATTATACTTAAAAGGTGCAGATTCCAAACTTTACATAAAACTAGTTTATTGTAGCAAAAGTATTTTTCTTACTTCCATGAGGAAAAACATTAATATCCAAGTAAACATAATATTTGTTGTATTTTTGAGGGAAGAGACCACCACTTGCGAATAGCTGAAATAAAGCTGAATTTTAAACTTTCTAAGCAGGGGTGAACTGTGCTTGCAGAACACAGACCTTCAAATAGGCAGAGATACTTTTATACGGGGTTTTGAGGAAGCATGGAGTTTTCAGATAGGCTGATTTTCAAAAAGTGTGACAGTTTAAGGATTGGCCAGCTTTAAAACTTGAGTTTAAAGACAGACTGGCTTTGAGGAGCAAAAGTACTGAAGCCGGGCAGTTGCTGATTGGCTTTCTTGGCTAAGTACGTAAGTGGAAGTGTTGAATAGACTTTTAAGGATTGATTGATTGGGGCAGATTTAAAACCGGTTTTGTGGTTACTTGTTTCCAGCTTGGAACTAGAGCCAAAGAACAATCTTTTCCTTTCTTCAAGTTGAAGAACAGGTACTTTTTATTCCCCACAGTCATATTAAACGTATTCATGTTAGCCATTATGCTAATTTAACATACTTTGGATTTTTCTTTTCTTTTGAAATGTAAAAATAATGGTTGCAACAAATATCACTTTTTTTTTCTACCAGTCTCAGGATAATAAAATACCATATTTGGGGCTCAGACTGCTTCAAGGATTATTTTTATATATAATTAAAAAGGCAATATGTTATTTATGGAAATACTTGAGTGTTTTAGAAGTTAAAGTGAAGGCTAGTTACTTTTATATCTAGTTTTCTATCTTGTGGGAGTCTGTTGTATCATGCAGCTGCCAGAATTAATCTTGATAGATGCTGAATTATAGATCTAAGAGTTTGTTGCTTTCCTGTTGTAAGAAATACTTCTAGAAGTGATTACTTTTTGAAAGTTATCTAGCAATTATTCCTAACAACATTTTAGAAAGTTTAATGATTACATTGCATTCTCTTATATGACAAGGTAGGCTAAATTATTTTAGTATCTGTGAATCATGTTACTGCAATTATTTTGTCATAGTACCATTTATATAAAGTACTTTATTTAACCTTTAGAATATTTTTATTCTTCAGAATGAAATGAAAAGCTATACTGTCTATCACTATTTACAGGAACTGTGACAAAACATTTTTCTACATTGATGACTCAGAATAATATTTTAGCTTAATTTTTTTCTTTCCTATGGAGATGTTAAAATAAGCTCAGAAGAAATTATCTTAGTAAGTTAGAGAAGGCAGAATGCGTTTTCATGCGTTTTGGGATTGAAATTTTATTTTTAAATGCCTTAACTGGTGTCTGTATTTACATACATACTAAGCATATAACATTTCACAAAATGAGCACTGTTGTTTATTTGTATCCAGCCCCTATTTTTTTCCTTTAACCTATGGCTTTTGTGTCATACCTCCTGCCTTCCAGGTAGTAGCATCCAGTGGTAAGGCTATATTTGTGCTTTAAATAAAGCATTTTTATATTAAAACTCTTTAAAAATGTAAAGCTTGATTGAGTCTTGGTTTTCTTGACATATCAAATTTCTGACCTGTTATGATAGTGAACATTATTAGGTTAATAGTGTGAAAATTAATATTATTAATATAATATTTATTTATGAAAGAGCTATTGCTTAACAACTAAATGATATTCTAACATTTTTATCCTTAACATTTAAACTTTATAAGTTTATATTAAATATGTGCTTGAATTTTCTAGGAAAAAATTGATTCTTGAATATGACTGCTAGGATTATTTCTGTGCTATCTACAATTTGAAGTAATGGATTTGAAATGTGTTTTCTCTGTACATGCAATGAATAGTTGGGCTTTATTGCTTAGTGATGTGATTAATAAAAGAATCCTAGGTTAGATTATCTTTTATAGTAAAATGGATAAAACAAGCATTATATGCTCTTCAATAAAATCATTATTTTCTATTCTTTGCTAATATACAGTGTAAAATTGTATGTCATTTTAATTTGCATTTCTTTGATAACTAGTGAGGTATTCACTTGTTAGCCACGTTTTTTCACCCACACTTGCCAAATATAACAGCTAAAAATACAGGATACCCTTTCAAATTTGAATTTCAGGTAAATAACAAGTAATTGTTTTGTATAAATATTGCCATGCAATATTTGGGACATAACTTATACTAGAAAGAAACCATTGTTTATCAGAAATTCATATTTAATGAGGCATCCTGTAGTTATTCTGACAATCCTAATTTTACTTTCTGTGAGCTGTCTGCTATTGTCTCTTACCAAATTTTCAGTTGTATTTTGTTTCTTTCTGTTATTGATTTTGCAAGAGTTCTTGGCATATACCGGATATTAATCTCTTGTCATTTTGAGATGTTGCAAATGCATTTTTCCAGTCTTTTGCCTATCCTGTAACTTTATCTGTAGTGTCCTTCGTTAAACAAGTCCTTAATTTGGGATCAAGTCCATGACATTTCTCCATGTTGTTTATACTTTTACAATCTTCTTTAAGAGGTATTTCATTATTCCAAGATCGCAAATATATTTATTTTTTTCTTTCATTAGCTTCTTAGTTTTACCTTTCATATTTAGATTTTTAGTCCATTTGGTGTTTATTTTATGGCAAGAGTATTAGGAGACGAGGTTAGAAAGGCAGTGAGGGGAGCAGATTGTGTGAAGACTTACAGGCTATTGTGAGGACTTTGGTTTTTATGCCAAGTGAAGGGTTTTGAACAGAAGGTGCAGTGGTCTGAAATATTAAAAAACACTCTCTGATGACTATTAAGAATAGATTTCTGAGGTTATGACAGAGCCTGCTAATTCTTCTCCAGTATCTAGTTCTTCTTTCTTCTAGTAAAGGAATCCCTCTGGTTTAGCCAAATACATGGCTTCCACTTAGAGGCTATTTTTCGAGATACATGGCAACTCATGTAGAGATTATTTTTCAACTTCTCTTGCCAGTAGGTATGGATATGTGATTAGGTTTGGACCAGTTAGATGTAAACAGAAGTGCTATGTGAAACTTTTGGATTATCTTCGTAGCAGTAAGGTACTTGTCCTGGACTACTTCTGCCCACCCAACTCCTTCCTCCTTACTGGGAAGCAGCAACAACATGAATGGTTAACAACTGCCTTAAATCCATAAATATTAGCCCCATGATGAGGCTTTAGAGCTGTCTCTTATCTGCCTAGATCCCTGCATGACCTCGTGGAGCAGAAACAACTACTACTTGGCCTTTCCCCGCCCACCTGCCTATCTCTGTCTTGTATCAAGGAAGAGAATAAACTTACTTTTGATTGAGCCATTATATTTTGGCATCACTGTCACAGCAGCTTAGCTCATACCATATAGAATGCCATAATTGATATCTAAAGTAGAGTATTCCATAATAAAAAATAAAATGCATAGCATTGGCTAAGTGATTGATCAATAGTAGAAAACATGTTATATGCTAGAAAACTGGTGACCCTTATTATGTGGTGACAAAATGTTCAGTGAAAACATCACCACTCATA
The DNA here is from genome assembly GCA_963574355.1 of Loris lydekkerianus. Classification (NCBI taxonomy): domain Eukaryota; kingdom Metazoa; phylum Chordata; class Mammalia; order Primates; family Lorisidae; genus Loris; species Loris lydekkerianus. Next base: position 81,250 of record CAUYPK010149149.1, on the reverse strand, counting down.
ACTGGAACACAATTACTTTATCTACCTAGTTTGTATCTCCAGGAAGTGATTAGAAAGAATCAGATTGCTGATATGAGTTGATTACTCTTTGCTGCTTTGGCAAGGAACTATAAGAGAGTGTCAAATAAGGAAAAATTGGCCAGTTTGTAACTGGAGTTGAAATGCAGTATATAGTTTATAGTATATAATATGCAGCTAAAGGTGGTTTTCTGTGCCCATGGCCTGTGGTCTGAATTGACTGAGAGGCCAGTAATATTTTCAAGGGTTGGAAAAAAATTGCTGCTATATGCCAAACAGCAAAAGATAAGATTGTCATTCCCAGGAACCTCCTGTTACATTTTCTCGACCTGACAGTGGAAGTCAGGTCAAAGTCAGCCAGACAAAGATCATATTAAGGATTTGCTTTTCCACCTGAAACAGTTGAACATAAAAGCTCCAGTAAAAGCTGGATTCTGCTCAAATTCTAGGATCTCTGTAACACCCCAGGAAGTGGTGGGAAAAGATAGGAGGAAGCTCAGTTTGTGTGACCTTGTGGAGCAGAGCCACCCACCTTCCCTGGACTCATTGTCTAACCCTAGGATCTCTAAGGTACAAAATCTTAGTTCCCTACAATAACAGAGGTTTATTTCTTACTCATGACTTGTCAACTGTGTTCCACATCCTCTGTCACTCCATGGTTTAAGCCACAGGAATAGGCTTTTTTTGGACATTGCCATTCTTGTGGCAGAGGGCAAAAATCTCAGAGATGGCAGAACCAGCTTCTTAGAAGTGGTGTTTGTTATTTTTGTTTATATTTTATTCACCACAGCAAGTCAAATGGGTGAGCCAGAAATCAGGAAAGAAAGAACATCTCAGCCTGCTCTGATGTCAATGGGGTGGGGTGGCATAATCCTCCTGTAGGGTATCAAAGGGCCTGAAGATAGCTAATCTTAAATCAAGAGGGAGAGAGGGGCGGATTTGCCACAGAGGCCAGCAAATAAAAGAGGAGAGTTGGCAAGCTTAATATCTGACCAGATTAAGTCGTGTTGTGATTACTTTTACATGGTAGTGACTGAAGGCCAACAGATCTATTGAGTTTTTATGAAGATTATTTTGCTAAAGTTTTCTTAGGTTTGGCTTGGGAAAGCCTGTGATAGTTTGATGTTATTTGATACCTAAAGCAACTTTTGGTTCCCACATTTACACCAGCAGGAAGGAAATAGGCTATTAGATCTTTGCTGCCCCATTGGAGTATATACTTGTCCAAGTCCATTTCTTGTGCCCAGAAAGGGTAATGGAAAAGTAAGAATCTTCTAGAGGTAAAACCAGTACTCTAGCAGACAGAGGTGTTCCTGCAAGAGAACAGAACCTGAATTTAACCAAGGAACTTGTTTTCTTGCTAGAGCAGATACTCTGTGCAGTTCCTTTGCAGGAGTTATTTTATCGTTTATAAAAATAAGCATTTGCCATTCTTTTCAGGATGGAAAACTTAATTGCATTTATTTTTTTTTTGCATTCCACCATTGTATATTGAGTGTGATGGTGGTGGTAGAGAGCAAAGGTTACTACTCCTCAGCTGGTTTGTAGGTCACTGGCTTGGAAAGGAACCATGTGGATACCTGTCGAAGAGGACGTAGAGATCCTACACTTTGAGCAGAGTCCAGTAACTGAGTGGGACTTTTAAGTTTTCTCTCTTTAGAAAGGAGATGACTATTCTAGAGTAGGAAGAAGGAGGTACTCCCACCTTCAATATGTATTTAGCTAGGCACATAGTCTCCAGATAGTAACACAGAAACTTGGGTTCCCTGTAGCCAGATGAAGCTACATTTCTAAGTTTTGACCAGTAGGATGAAAGTAGAAGTGATGTGTGCTACTTTTCAACCATATTTATATTAAAAAGCTGCTTGTTGGTCATACTCTTCATAAATGAGGTGAGGGTGAGCAAGCTTCATTCATGCAGACAATGCAACACCCCAGGGAGTGGTGGAAAAGATAGGAGGAACCTCAGTCTGTGTGTGAGCTTGTGGAGCAAGAGTCCACCTTCCCTGGACCTGTTGTCTAACCCTGGATTGTTACATGAGAGAGAAATGAACCCCTTTTGTTTGAACCACTCTATTGGTCTTGTTATAGTAGTTTAGCTTATATCCTAGTTAATACAGATGGTAGGGATGTAAGCAGGAAACAAATATAGAAAGTTAGATTTGGAAGTGTTCTTGATTTTTTTTTCCCAAATTGAAGCTTTTCATTTATATATTATTTCTATGAAAATTTATTTTGCAAATTATCTGATTATATAAACAGTTTAGAAATAAACTCTAACGTCACTGTCATTATAATTATGGTATATTCCTTTTTCTTTTCATAAACGTGTTTTATGTAAAATTTTAAAATTTTATATTCTCTGATATTTATACATGATATCCATTTTTTCCTTTAGAGTCCTTATACTTGCAGAGTTACTGTTGTATAACATTCATTTGTATCATACTTGAAATTTTAATATTGGTTACTATAGATTGAATTATTTTCTCCCCAAATTCATATGTCGAGGCCTTAGCCATGTTTGAATAATTTTATTTTATTACTACTATAAAATGAATAATTTCATTTTATTACTACTAATTGATGACAGAAACAATATTTATAATCATAACAACAGTGATTAAAACATTAAAGACAGCTACGAGAATGGCAAGATTAATAATAACAATTAACAGTAATGGCCAATACTTATTGCATGTTTACTATGTGCTAGGCACCGTTCTAAGGGTTTTACTTGTACATAGTATTATTTTACTCCTTACAGCAGCTGTAGAGGTACTATTATCATTCTCGTTTTATAGATGAGGTGAGTGAAGCATTGGCAGGTTAAATACCTTCTCTGTAGTCAAATAGCTGGTTAATGGTAAAGTCTAGAGCAGGCGTCCTCAAACTTTTTAAACAGGGGGCCAATTCACTGTCCCTCAGACCGTTGAAGGGCCAGACTATAGTTTAAAACAAAAAACTATGAACAAATTCCTATGCACACTGCACATATCTTATTTTGAAGTAAAAAACAAAACAGGAACAAATACAATTCACACCGCTTCATGTGGCCCGCGGGCCACAGTTTGAGGACGCCTGGTCTAGAGTCACTGCAGACCGTAGGGACTTGATTGTCGTTTCCACAAAATTCACATGTTGAAGCCCGAGTCCCTGATAATGATAGTAATTTAAGATGGGGCCTTAGGTAGACAGTTAGGCTGAGATGAGGTAATGAGGGTGGGGGCCCCTTGATGGGATAAGTGCCCTTATAAGAAGAGACACCAGAGATCTGTGGGAGAACATAGTGAGATGGCAGCAGTCTACAAGCCAGGAAAAGGGCTTTCATCAGAGACTGACTGGGCCAGGACCCTGATCTGTGATGTCCCAGCCTCCAGAACTGTGAGAGAATAAACTTCTGTTGTTTAAGTCACCCAGTAAATTTCTGTTGTCAAGCTAGCTTGAATAGACTAACACAGCCTATGCTTTGAACTGATACCTCATGTATAGAGGCTTTTCCTCAGATCACAGAGTAAATAACAAATTGGACTATAAAGAAGGGTCAAAAAATGTGGAAAGAACAGCAAGAAAGAATAATGTTATCAAAGCCAAGAGACAGGCATTATAAGATTAAGGATATTGGTATTAAATTGATGAGGTTTAGTAAAATTTTAATGGATTTTCAGGTAAGTCATCTGTGCTTTTGGGAGACCAGTTTTGTGTTTACAGACAAAATCCAGATTTCAGAGGGCAAAGTAGTGAGTGGTGTGTAGGGGAGCAGTGGAAACAACTTAAACTCCTTTTTCAAGCCTCTTGACTGAAGGAAAAGGGGCAAGTAACACAGTGGGAAGAGCGACATAAAGTCTGGTAAAGTATCATAGTTTTGTTTGCTTGTTTGTTTTAATGATGAGAAAAGTTTAAGCATTTATATGCAGTGGGGTAAAAAAGGAGAAATTGAAGGTGTGGAAGGGGAAAGTGGGTAAATGATTGCATCAGACCCCTAAGTAGGTGGCTATCATGAGTTGCAGAAAGAGGGTTGAAGGTTAGCTTTGAGCAGGAAGAGGGACACCCTTCCTCCACACTTCCAGGAAGGTGCACGTGGTTGTTGGTCAGTGAGGGTGGAGAAAATTGAAGGAGTCTGACCTGTAACCTCTCTTTAGTTTCTATGGAGGTGTTGTCTTTGCTGAGTGAAGTAGAGAGTAGGAAGCTTGATGTAAGTGTTGTAAGTTTGGAATTGATTCTGTGGGGTGTAAAAGAGAGAATTACTGATTAGGAGCTCACAAAAAGATGGATGACAGCAGTGAACAGGGCCTACTGTGCTGGGAAGCTGTGCATTTGTGAAGTTCTCAGCTTACGTACTTGAGGCTTTTTATAGCAGGGATCTCTAGCCTAGGTATAGGGTGAAAACCCTTACATTGGTTTAGGGGGTGTGTACAGAAGAAGGAAAAGCCATGGAGAAAGTTGAGAATTTAGGCTAGGGAGTGAGCAAAGCTGAGTGATCAGATCCTAGGTTATATTGGATCAGAAATGAAGCTTGGAGTGGGGAAAAAGTAGAAGCTTCAACAGATTTAAGATCAGGTATGGTTTATTCATTCATTCAATAAATATTTCTTAAGTTTTTATATTCTCGTCTCTGTTCTAGGTACTTGGCTACTTAGATGAAAACGGTGATCAAAACAAAGTTTGCTCTTGTAGAGCTTAATTCTAGTGGGGAGGTGTATGATGAACAAACATGAACATATGTACATAAACATATACATGCTAGTGTATATAATTTCATATAATAAGAAAATGTTAAAAAGAAAAATGATGAAGGGCAAGGAATAGAGTGATATAGATACTATACATATATTAAATAATGTCATTGGGGAAATGGCTTGCGGAAGAAGTGGCCTCTGAGCAGAAACTTGAATGTAGTCAGGGAAGACATCCAGCAAAGCAGATGTCTGGGGAAGAGCATTCCAGGGTAAAGAAACAGCACATGTGAAGCCCTGGCGGGGTTTGTCACATGATGTACTAGGGCTGCTGTAAGATTTAGGATTTGTTCAAGTGTCTTGAAAAGACATCGGAAGGCTCAAATCAGAGGAGTCGCATGATCTGTCTTAAGTTTTCTGAAGGCTCACACTGGCTTCTTTTTGGGGAATTGCGTGGCAGTGGGAGGTAAGGAATCTGGAGAGCTAGAAGGACCAGACCGAGATTGGATCTGCGGTTAGCATATTGGAGTTTAAGATTTCAGCAGTTGAGTGCTTCTCGGTGGGAATACTGTTGCTGTTCCTTTAAGCAGACGCACCCACTCTACAATAGGCATTCTTTTCTGTGGATGAAGGCCTGACCTGACCCTTGGCTTATATGTGGTACCGCACCCTTTCCTGTTTTTGACTCTGTTCCTCACCAACTTCATTATTCATTCTCCCATTTTGTCCTCACCTTGTCTTTCAGATCTGATGCACATTATTATCTTCTTGACCAAGACTTCCTGTATATCTAGGTTTTAAGACCTTTTTTTCAGAGTCTGATTTCAGACTTCAGTCTTTTGTGTCAACCAGGTGAAACTGAAGGAAATGGGAGTCAGGAGTGTAGTGCTCTGCCCACTCGCAGTTGTCCTCTAACCCCTCAAGCAACCCTGAGACACCTCCAGAAACCCACAGCTGCTAGTTCACAGTGCAAAAAAGGCCCACATTGAACTATGACATTGTCTTTCTTGCAGCAGGCCATTTCTAAGATCACCTCAGGTCATGCTCTCTTGGCTCAGCCTGTGCCTTCTTAATCCTTAGGCACCTATCTGCCAAGCAGTGCACCTTCCAGTTATAAAGTGGTATGCTCAGGGTACTCAAAACTGTGAGGCAGGCAGAGTGCATCTCCCTGAGTGTTCGTTTTACTCACTGGCTGTTATTTACTAAATTTGTACAGTAAAAATTAATGTAGTTCTAATTACGTGCCATATGTTTTATTTGTCCTTCTCAGAACTTTTTTTAATGACCTTAATTAAGGATGTTAATTTTTTTTTATACCAAAAGAAAACAGATGTATTATAGTTTAGAATGTTACTTTTGTGTGTAATTTTTAAGGGAAAAAAAAAAATCAAAAGATCAAGAGATTTAAATTTTGCATGGGCCACTTAGAGTTTGTCTTTCAGGATTATTAGGTTCCTCTGTCCTGTATTAGGAATACTTTGACAGAAAAGGTTAAAACTACCTTTTATAAGTTGTCATATTTTTGTAATTCTGTATTTTTATGTTTAATGGAATTATTATAATATTTTTATTAAGCATAGTTTAGGAACTAGCCATAATTTAGTCTCTGAACCACCAGGCTTTTCTGGTTAAAGGTAAAAATACAAGTATTTTCTTCTTTTAGCCTTGTTTAATTTTGACAATTGTCATTAAGCTTTGCTGCATTATAAAAGATTTATAAAAACAAGGTGATGGCATAGTAATGGAAACAATACTCACAAGTTGTTCTAAGTTGCAAAATAAGTTTGGTGCTTTGGATTAAAAAAAAAATAGACTGTCAATTACATTAAACTCTTAACATTTCCTCTGACTTGAGAATGGGTCTTCAAGTGCTAAGGTAAAAAATTTCTTGGTCAGGACTGTTTGCCACAAAGGAATTGATTATGATTCTAGTGAGGGCAAGGATTTTGAGAGAATGAGTGAACCATCTTCAATCTGACTGTGGCAATGATATTGTCTGGTTATATGTAGAGAGGACAACTTCAGGGTTGAATTAGGGAGCCTTCCTGGGTGTGCTGTCACAATATTGCTATCAATATATGGCTCCTTTAAATTCATAGAAGCAGGAGTACAGGTATTAAGTTTTCTTTTGAGTCTGCAATTGTCAAGTCTGTTTAATCATTATGGCATGCCAATTCTCTGTGTAAAATGGGGATAGCAACATAGAATCTGTTTATCTAGTGCAACTAGCTACATTAAGGTTTGATTAGGTATACAGAATGTAATAGAATACTTGCAAATCATTTATCTGATAATGGACTTGTATATAATCTAGAATTTATAAAGAACTCTTTAAATAATGAAAAGGCAAAAATACCCAATTAAAAATGGGCAAAGAAACTGCCTACATATTTCTCCATATAGATGGTTAATATAAGCACATGAAAGGATATTCAACAAAACCACATTAAGGTACCACTTGATACCCTCTCATTGGCTATAATCAAAGACAGATAACAAGTGTTGGTAAGGATGTGGAGAAATTAGAAACACCATACACTGCTGATAGTGTATGTTGGACAGTCACTTTAGGAAGTAGCTTGGCAACTGGCGAAAGGATTAAAAATATCCACTGGACTTTTGAAAAACTTGATACTCAAAATTCTACCAGACTTATCAGTATTCTCCATTAATGTGAATGGCTTAATTTGTCCTCAAAGGAGGCACAGGTTGGCTGACTGGATACAAAAACTCAGGCCAGAATCTGCTGCATACAAGAATCTCATTTTACTTTAAAAGATAAATTTAGACTCAGGTGAAGGGATGGTCATCTATATTCCAGACAAATGGAAATCAGAAAAAGGCAGGTGTTGCAATTCTATTCACAGATACAATAGGTTTTAAACCAACAAGAGTAAGGAAGGATAAGGAAGGTCGAAAACACAATGCTACTGAGGTTTTTACTGTGTCTTTTTGGACATTGATAGATCAATTAAACAAAAATAAATGAGCACAGTAAGGAATGCTAATAATTTAAGAAAAATAATAGTTTAAATATGTTGAATATTACACACTATAATGATTGCATTGCACTTTAAAACACCTATAGAACAGTTAAAAAGTTGATCATATATCATATTAATAAAAGCTTATTAAAGGGCTCTTATAAGAAGTTTTCCAAAATGAAAAGAAACACCCCAGAGGAGTTCTGATGTGCATGAAGCCCAATGGAGGGATGACCTGCTAAGATTTATGCAAATTTTGGTGTAATTTATGTTATTATTAGCCATAAGTCAGGGAGTAGGTAAGTCATTTTTTGCGGAGTTTAAATTGTGTCTGCTATCATACCAAATAATAGAATAATCCTGAGGTATTAACTATCTGGATTTCCATTATCCTAAATCACCTTTTCTCTTGATTAAGTCAAATGAAAATGGTTATCACTAAAATGAGTTTAGAAAAAAGTCCTTTTGCATTGCCATTTCTAGAAGATAACTCTTTGCTGAAATTGAAATTGTCTCAGAATTATGGGCTTGTCACTGTCATTCATTCCACACCTACACAATCTGATGCAAATCTCCCCATGTGCAAAACTGGTTCGTTGAAAAAGTCTGGGAGAACAAGCTTCAGCAATCAGGCTGGCCAAACAGGAGCTCCTTGATCCTATTTTTTTCCCCTTTATTTATTTTTTTTTTGTTCAGATTAATATAAGGGGACATACAATTAGGTTACACTGCATTCGTTAGGTAAAGTCCGAGTCGCAGTCAAACCTTTCTCCCACAAGTGTGCCACTGCACTTTGTACCTGATAGGTGAGAGTTGATCACACCTCCTCCCCCTCTGTTTCCCTCCTGTCTTTAATTTAAATGTGTTTTTCTTTCATGTGGGCATGCAGTTGTTGGTGCACTAGTTTTATATTCATTTAAGTGCATTTTTGGAGACAAAGTCTGCTATGTTGCCCATGCTAGCATGCTGTGGCATCAGCCTAGCTCACAGCAATCTCAAACTGTTCAAGCAATTCTCCTATCTTAGCCTCCTGAGTAGCTGGGACTACAGGCACCCGCCACAATGCCCAGCTAATTTTTCTATTTTTAGTAGAGACAGGGTCTTGTTCTTGTTCAGGGGAGTGTCAAACTCCTGAACTCAAGGGAGCCTTCCTCCTTGATCTCCCAGAGTGCCGGGATTACAGGCTTGAGTCACCAAGCACCCCAGCTCCTTGATTCTAAATAAAGTCAAACTGGTATATTCCAATGAACCATAACTTTCAGATTTGCATCTGAGAGCAGACAGTCTTATCATCAGATAAATTCATAAGTTCCTGCATCCACCTTTTTTTAGTCATCATTGATACACTCTGGGCCTAAGTGGGGTCCATGGAAAAATTGCAGGTAAGAACATTTTGAAGCTGTGGGTTTTCAGTGTCTCTCTGGGTGCCACAGTACAGCTTGAAAGAGAAAAATAAAAAATAGAAAAGTACTCTGATGAACTTAGCAGAAGCCAGAGTGAGAGAAGGAGGGGGGAAAGTGAACTAGAAATGTGTGCAGAATGATAAATTGACTCTGCGTCAAATGAAATAGATTTTGAAATAACTGTGAAAAGTATAAAATGTCTGTGCATAAAAAGTCTGCCACTGACAAAAGATGAATAAATGGGGCACTTCAAAGAAGGGATTTTCCAGCTGTGGCACATAGGAATCTTCAAAAGCTGTTCCATATGAGATAGCAGGAAAATATTTTAACAATAAATAGAAACAAAGAACTGCATATTATGATATGAGAACTGAAGTTTAGAGAGAGCTATTTACTCTATGTGACAGACACCAGAGATAATGTTTGTTGGTTTCTAAGACATTTATGTTTTAAATTATTATAGCTTAAATTCAGACAATGGAATATCAAGTGTGATTTTTTTCTTTGTATTCCCAGGAGAATAAGTGTACAGAAATTTGTCAATAATCACAGGGCAAAAACCTGCATAGCTGGAACTTGGTGGCCTTGATTTAGACATAAAGAAAAATATTCTGTGTGCTCATATGTTATTGGGGATGAAATGGATCTCACCAATGTGGGCAGGAGTCTTTCTCACTGAAACTGGAGATGAAGGCAGGGGCCAGGATCAGGTGACATCTCATGTGCTCACACTCGGCTCCAGGGAGGTCACTGCCTTCCTCGAGGCCTCCTCGTGCCCCGGCTGACACACTCTCATCATTCACACAGCAGGGCCTCCACACCTCTTTCCTTGGAGTATCTGATCACCTGCTCTGGCAGAGAAATCTTTCCTGTACTACAGCTGGTGTGGCCTCCTCATTGTCATCTTTACTCCCCGACCTCTGTGTCTGGCCCCAAACCAGACCGGCCAGTGACCAAACAATGAACTGTCTCTTTGTTTCTCCTGGAAGGATTTCATGCCCCAAACATGAAGGCTCAAATTCATGTGGTCACTCAGGACCTCCATACTCAGAAGGGCCAGCTTGAGGTTTAATCCTCTGCCGTGGCTGTCTTGACATCCTTAATTTTATCTTGGATTGGTATTCTGCAAGTGAAGTTAGATAGAGCCAGAGGACAAGGTCCTTGCAACGTAGAGCTTCCACTTGCGTTTGGTTCACAACCCTCTACAGCCTCTCTAGAATGGGTTTATGGTAGGTTGACCTCCCTCTCTGTTCCCAGGCCCTGCCCCACCTCCTTCCCTGACCTTTCATCCAACCATTCTGGCTATTATCCAAGTGGTAACAGGGCCATGTTATCAGACGGAGGCCCCTCATTCTGTTGTGTCTCTCTGCCGGCAGGGAAGAGCTGGGCCAGGCTCATGAACTCCCTTCATTTCTAGTGAAGAGCATGCTGGCAGCAGCTGCCAACCCAGGTGGCTCCATGACAGCCTCTCCCTCAACCTTGATCCAGGTACGGCACATTTTCCGGCAAGGAGATTGCAACCCTCTGAGGGCAAACCCAGCACCATGCATTGTGGAAGTCAATGGGAAATGGACTTCCCTGCCCCTGATTATTTAGCCAGACTTCAGAAAACCTTTTTATTCCCCCTCCAGGGAATTGTAATTCCATAGTTCTTCAGACTAAGCTGAAAGTCTGTACTGTGTGATTGTGACTCACAGATTCTCATTCTCCCACCTGGAACATTACAAAAATGTCTGTGTCTCTCTCTTCAATATTACAACTTCCAACATTTGAAAACTCGTATCGTGTTCTCCCAGTTCTTTAGGGAAAAAAAATGTACTTAAAATTTTCTTATTTCATTAAGCTTTGCTAAATATATAGGTAGAAAGGCCTCTTTTCATGCTGCTTAAATTCCTTTGTAAAGTCACTTAGAATGACATACAACACAGCAGAGTTCTTCTGACAAATAGTTCATTAGGTAGATTTGTACTTCCATCTGGAGAACAAAATTTGCATTATCACTTGTAATAAGGGCTCCATCTAATGGTTAACATTGAGTTTGTGGTTGATTAAAAGTTCTAAGGTTCACAGAAATGCAAATGTTCCCCCATCTCTTACTGATACAATTGATTTTTTTTAAAATCTATGAGCCAGACTATGCTTTTATTTCAGTTAAGCTTTCATGATTTGACCACATTCTCGAGCCAAATGAGAATTTTTAAATCCTCATTTTTTTTTTTTTTTCTGACCTCGTACCTAACCCTGTGTCAACAGCCAGTTACAGGTGTCCTTTCATATAAACCCTGCTCATTTATTCATTGAAATATATATTGAGTTGCTCAAAGAAGTGAGAACTATGTTATGTGCTAGAAAGTCAGTGATGAACAAAGGTTGTCCCCACGCTCACAGAGCAGGACAAAGCAGACATGGATCAAATCCCACACAGGTGAGGGTGGCAGGTGACTTGCTCAGCAGAGGCCATGGGGACACAGACCAGGAGGACTGTTTCTGACCAGGGAAGGCAGAAAGACATCCCTGCAGAGGTGAAGACAGGGCCCAGAACTGAGTAGAGCTGTCCAAGAGAACTGTAATGTGAGCACATGTGTCATTTGAGATTTTCTACCAGCTACACTATGAAATATTTCTTAAAAAGTAAAATTAGACTTGGAGATGTGGTGGGTATTGGAGAGATGTTAGTCAAAGGGTATAAAATTTTCACTGGACAGGAGGAATGAGTTCAACAGATCTTATCTACCACATCTACATCACGGTTACTGAGGTTAATAACAATGCCTCGTATACTTAAAAGTTGCCAAGGAGATAGATTTTTAAGTATTCTCATCACAAAAAATGATATGTGAGATAATGCATTTTTTAATTATCTTGGTTTAGCCATTCCACAATGTATACATATATCTAAACATTATGTTGTGTACCATAAACATAATTTGTATCTGTCAATGGAACAAAAAATATATATATTATATTCCAAGGAGAAAAAACATAGCAGGAAAAAAGGAAAGAAATCCAGGACAAGAATTTTTAGTTGTAAGATTTTTATGACTTCTTTTTATTACATTAAAGCATTTTCTAGAGTTGTTTTACTAAAAAAGGAAAAGGTAAACTTAATTTTAATAAGTATTTCATTTCATCAATTAGTTCCAAAATTGTATCATTTCAGCATATAATTAACATTAAAAAATTATGGAGTTTTTTTTATAATTTTTTTTTTCTCCACTGCATGCTTGAAATCCAGAGTAGATTTTGCAGTTTGGACTGATCACACTTTAAATGCTTATTAGGCACGTGTGGCTGGTGGCTACAATATTGAGCTGTGCGAGTGAAGCTAACAAGGTGAGAAGTAAGTGAGAGAGAGGTTCTTGGAAGAGGGGACTGTGTGTGTTATTACTTTCTGGCAGGAAAGACAAAACCCATATGAGAAACCAAGAAACCCAGTGTGGAGAGAGAGATCAGAATGAGCAGGATAGGTGGGGGCTTGAGTAAGGAGACATAAAGCACATACCCCTCACCTTTGTCTTTGTCTAGAAGTCATGGTGAACCAGTGGGGAATTCTAAGCAGGAATATGACATGGCCATGTTTGAAAATCTCACTGTGCCTTCTATGTCTCTGTGTAACTCATTGGTAGACACACTAAGTTCTGTGACCAACTATACAAGCCTGACGCTATCCATTGTTTAGACTGATTACAATTCAATGAATGATAAGCTTTGAAAAGCAAATATAGTCTTTTGCACTCACTAGAGTGCTGACACATAGTAGGTCCTCAATGTGTTATTTTTTGTGTAAATAATGAATAAAAATTAAGGTCATCCCGCAGGGGCTACTTGCCAACCATGGGCTACTTCAAGCGATCACCTGATCACTTCTTCACTCAATCCCAAAGTCTCAGCTCTCATAATCTTGCATCCTTGACTCACTGCATGAAAGGTCCTATTTCTTCTCTGGGGTAAGGGTTTCTGTTAGTTATAAAAAACAAACAAACAAAAAAAAAAATTTCTAAAGCTTTCACCTCTTTAGTGTAATAAGAGCACACTCTCTTTCCACCAAATATCTCTCCTCTCAGGACCTGGTTCTGTTATACCAAAACCATTAAAAACCCCACCAAGACAAGCCACAGATCTCAAAGCCTGATTGCTTCCTGCAGAACCAGGAAGGAAACACCAGCTCACACCTTCCCAGTCACCCAGCCACACTTGCGAGTATAAACCAGATTGTTCACTGCAGCTCAATTCATAATTGCCAAGTCATGGAAGAAGCCCAAGTGCCCACCGACCCATGAATGGATCAATAAATTGTGGTATATATACACCATGGAATACTATGCAGCATTAAAAAAAATGAAGACTTTACCTCTTTTATGTTTACATGGGTGGAGCTGGAATATATTCTTCTTAGTAAAGTATCCCAGGAATGGAAAAAAAAAAATCCAATGTACTCAGTACTACCGTGAAACCAATTTATAATCACTCACACTTGCATATGAAAAATGAAACACAACTTTAGCCTAGAATTAAGGAGGGAAGGGGAGGGACAGGAAGGGGAGGGGGATAGGTTGAGAGAGAGAGAGAGTAGGGGGACCACACCTATGGAGCATGTTGCAAGTACAAGTTGGATCTATCAGGTGTAGAACACAAATGTCTTAATGCTGTAATTGAGTAAATGAGGTGAAAGCTATGTTGATTAGAAGGATGTAAGCACTCCAATTTTTACAAATAATCAACACATCGAATCCCATAATGGCATAAATGTATTTATGATCTATGTACAAATGACTTAATAAAAACAAAAACAAACAAACAAAAAAAAAACCTGGCTGTGCAGAGAGGATCACAGATGTTCTCTAAGGATGCCTCATAGGCTTTCAGGCTTGGTGACTGGTATGTTCATATTTCAGGTCATGAACAAAGGTATTGGAGGGGCACTCGTGTCTTAGGTCAGCCTAAGGAACTAGTTTTAGGCTCTGAAGAAGTGGAGGACAGAAGGGAAGGCAACTGAGTTTCTGGATGATGTTTGAGTCATAATCAAAAGCTTCTTGATTCTTTAGGCCCATTCAAAGCATGAGATGTCGCTATTTTTGGATATCTGTCCCCTCCAAATCTCATATTGAAATTTTACCCCTGATGTTGGGGGTGTGGCCTAGTGGCAGGTATTTTTGTCATGGGGGTGGATCTTTCACAAAGGGATTGGTGCAGTCCCCGCAGCAATGAGTGTGGTGTTGCTCTATTATTTTCCTGAGAACTTATTTTTGAAAAGAGCCTGGCCCCTGCCTCCCTTCTCTCTTCCTTCCTCTCTCTGTGTGATGCCTGCTCCCTTTTGCCATCTGCCATGAGTGGAAGCAGCCAGAGGCCCTCACCAAAAGCAGATGATGCAGGTGCCATGCTTCTTATACAGCCTGAGAACCATGAGCCAAATAAACCTTTTACCTTTATGAATTACCCAGCCTTGGTAGAACACATTGGCTCACGCCTGTAATCTTAGCACTTCGGGAGGCCCAGAAGGGGGTGGATTGCCTGACCTCAGGAGTTCAAGACCAGCCTGAGCAAGAGTGGGACCCTGTCGCTACCAAAAACAGAAAAACTACCCAGGAGTGATGGTGGGCGCCTGTTGTCCCAGCTACTCAGGAGGCTGATGCAGGAGGATCGCTTGAGCCTAGGAGTTAGAGGTTGCTGTGAACTTCGATGCCACCATGGCACTCAACCCAGGGCAACAGAGTGAAACTCTATCTTAAAGAAAAAAACATTACTCATCCTCAGGTAGTCCTTTATAGCAACACCAACCCAACTAAGCCCAATGTCAAAAATATGGAGAAGGGTCTTAATGCGTCCTGCCATGGATCTCAGCACACCCAGGCTCTGAGAGCCAGGATGCATAGGCTCACACATAGAGACACTGCGGCAGATTCTTGTATGTGGCACTAGTGACAGAAACTTGAGAGTTGTCAACTCTCTCCAAGGATCCTGAGGTTGATAGACACTCATGTGAAGCAACCCCCCAGAAGTACATTTGCCAAAAAAAAAATACAGAACACCCAGTTAAATTTCAATTTCAGAGGAACATTGAATCATATCATGGTATAAGGCCTATAATCAATATTATGAGCTGCCTTGACATTTCACCCTGGGAGGTCATGAATGGCCTACCCGCATATTTCTCACTATCCCTCCTTGCTATGAGATCATTCCCCAGCCAGACAGACCACCTTATTGTGGAAACCAGAACCAAGAGCCTGTTTATCCCTGAATAATGGGCTTCAAGTTCTTGCCAGCCTGTGAAACTGATCAAACCCATCAATCACATTGTCTGGCAGGGACTAGGGGCCACCTCACCTCTTGGTACTACACAGCCTCCTCCCTCCTCCATAGCTCCTGTGATGGTCACTGTGTTCCCAACTCCAAGCCCTGATGTGGCCCCTACCTGGTGTGCAGAGTCCTCCCAGCCCCAACTGTGAGGATACGTGAGTAATGAACTGCTGTCATCTGTCCAGGGTCAAGTTTTGTGTGTCTGGCTAATCTTGTAACCACAGGGTTGGAATCCTCCCTCAAAAACAGGGCAGAGGGGTGATCAAAACAGATATCCTATTTAGAACATATGTATAGTAAAAAAAAAAAAAAAAAAAAAAAAAAGAATGCATGAATATTTGAAACTCAAATTTACCTGAGCATATTATAAAGTTTGTGCATACGTGTGCTAAATCTGGCAGCCCTACCTATCATTTATGGAAAATCCATAAATGGATTTCATGAAGGAGTTAAGGCCATATAGCCTTATGGGTGGGGATTAAGCCTTGAGATTTTGTGTGTGTGTGTATGAGTGTTACTTCCATTGGATCTTGTTTGCATCCAGCCTTATTCCCTCTGGGAAACTCAGGTTAAACCTGTGTGGTTACCTTGATCCTTCTGAAGACCCTATCTTACCTTTAAGTTATATCAGGAAATTTATTATTCTGTCAGGGCATCAAAAGTTGAAATGAAAACTTTGAATTTTTATCCCACAGCACCTTACGCTTCATGGCCCTTTGTCCCTGCTGTTTCATTGGTGCTAAAAGTTGACAGAGACTTTTCACGTGCAGCAACTCACTGGGCCAGGACTGCACTGTGTTGCATCCTAGATATAATTCCAGGGTCGCTGATCTCACGCACGTCTTTTCCTTCTATTCTGCCGCTGTTTAATTTTCTGAAGTCTGTCCCTACAACCAGCCATTCGGAAAACCTCTGCCAAACTACTTTTCCTAAAATTCAACTCTGATTTTTTTGGTCACTGCTCATCTCGAAACAGTAAATCACCCGCCCAGTGAAAGACATATTCTGTAAGCTGACTTTTAAGATTTTACATTTCTGGACCCCTGTTTCCTAGCACTCTCACCTTCCAAGAGTTCCTTTCTACAATATATCCGTTCCACCTGCTTACTGCAATCTGTACACACTTTGTTTTTGTTTCTCGATAATTTTGCTAGACCCTTCCAGGCCTGATACTGCATACCCCTTATGCTGCAACATTGCCCAGGATATCAGACCTTGTTCAAAGGCCATCTTGAGCATCTCCACAGTTGAATGAAAACTCTCTCAGGTGTTAGCTCCCGGAGCGTGCTGGCTGCGTCCCTTCTGTGTGAGATCACTACACAGCCTGCAGCAAGCTGCCACCTGCATATTTCCTCCCCAGTAGGTGAAGAGGTCCTTGAGGGTCAGACCCACATCTCGCAGCTCTTGAAAATCCTAATCCATTAAATTGGATTTGGGGGTTTTATTTTTACTTAATAGATCAATGACTTTGTGTAAATAAGAACCTGCAGGCCCCTTTTCTTCCTCTACAAATGAGCTCCAGCGGTGCTGCTCTCAGCCTGTGGAATTCCACCACCGAGGGTCACCGGGTCAAGACCCAGCCCCTTTCCGGCTCCAATGAGGGAGCCACCCAGTCCCCTCTGTCACTGTTAGGCTTTCTACTACATGTCTGAAAAACAAAACGAGGCCAGACTCCTCTAAGAACATGTCTCTCAACACCAGAGCGTCTAGTTCCTTCCGACTCTAATATTAGATAAACCTAGATTTATAAGTGTTCCTGAAATAATTCTTTCTCTGCCTTCTGTCTCTCTCTGTGAAGAGATTCCCCAGTGTCAGAATGGTCTCAAGTCCTGCTCCTCCTCCAGCCCTCCCACGTCCCAGCATAATCTCTTTTGTTGTAATGTTTGTTCATTTGCCTGACTGCTTGTTTGCTGTCATGCTGTTTCCTTCCATGCTGGGACACACACACCCTTCTTGGATTGAGAAGCAGAGAGAGAAAGAGATGTGGGTATTCTGCTCCAGCCAAACATTTGGCACCACTTCAAGCTAATATTATTTAAATATTTGTGCAACATTTATTTAGGAAGAGGAAGAAGCGGCAGGTCCTACTTACTGAACAGTGTCTTTCTCCTGCTACTCAGTCGGTCAGTTCTGACCCCAACCTTGCAGTCTCTCCTCAGGAGGACAGATGTCCTACCGTGAACACAGGGCATTCTAACACATGCCCTGTGTTAGGCTGGCCAAGTGAGCTCAATCTTAGCTCTAAAAAGGCCATTCTGCGAGACTCTGATACAGGTGGTCGTAACTCAGATAAGAGAGACACACCACAGGCTGCTTGCCTCCTTACACCTATCCAGTTACAAACCCATGAGAAATATGCTGGCACCACAAGACTCTGATGCCCTGATAAGATGAGCCAGCCCAAAGGTCCCAATCATGAGCTGCATGGCCTTGGGGCCTTGATAAGAAAGACTTGTCTGCAGAGCCAGCTGCTCCTCAGAACTACCTCCCTCCTAAGGCTGGGGGCATCACTTCATATTTCAGCCTACTTCAAGCACAAAATAAACTCCCCGGTATGTTTGTTACATTTGGTCCCATGGTTTTGATCCGGCCCTCATGGTACCTGTCACCCTTCTTCCTCTTATAGTATGTCTAGAGTTCAGTAACTGCCAGCCCCAGACCAAGATAGGTTTTGGTTATTTATTTATTTATTTATTTATTGGTGTTTTTAACACACTTTCAGTTAAGTAATAATAAAACCTTCTAAATTCTGTGTTGTACAGGCTGTAACATTCTGTGTTTGGAAGAAGGACAAAAGCATAGATGTATGTCATTTAAAAGTTTATCTTATAAATTTTCAAGATTAATTTAATATCATAATATTTAGTTGTGTATGAAGCAGTTTGGGAGATATTTTTTATGGGATTCTTCATGGGCAGCGTACTTTTAAGACTAGACTGTGTTTTTAGTTGAATGTTTGAACCAAAGCTTAGCATTATATAGCTTACTGATTGTATTTTATTGCCTAAGAGAATAATATATGTATTATTATATAATAATATATGTATTAAAAATAATGTATGTATTATTTTATTTATTTCTTTATTTCAGATTGATATGAGGGTACCAATTATTAGAATACATCGTTTGAATTTCTTAGGTAAAGTTCCAGTTGTGGTCGAGCCCTTCACCCAGGGGGTGTGCTGTGTACCTACACTTGTGCCCGTTAGGGGACAGCTACCGTTTCTCTTCTCTCCTCACCTTCACTCTCCCTCCCTCCTCCACCCACTTGAATTTAATCGTGTTTTTCTCTCACATGGGCTATAGTTATTTGTTCCATATTAATTGGATTCTTGGATTGAGCACATTGGATTCTTGCTTTTCCATTCTTGTGATAGTTTAAGAAGAATGGGTTTCAGCTCCATCCAAGTAAATACAATTCAAAGACAAGCTACCTAGGCACATGCACACCTTCTCACAGCTCAAATACCCTGTACACTCTGTATCATTTGGGAGGAAACGTGCTGTTCAGGTGTGGAAAGCGTGTGGACCTTGGGAAGGAGGCAGTGTCCACACAGCCCAGACACAGTGCCTGCCATGGTGGGTGATTTGCAAGTGACTGCATATTCCTGAGGAGAGGCGAGGAGAGACAGAACATGAAAGCAAGGAAATGTGTTCCTAAGCTCTGTTATGTCTGTACTTACCCTGGAGAATTTTTTTTTTTTTTTCCAGGAAATTCTGACAATATTAATCATTCTGCTCGTCCATCAGGAGCATACGAGGTGTGAGGCTTTGTGTCTGCAGAAAGCTAATGTAACGCCAGCCACCAGCCTGCTTGCAAGGGAAGAGGGATTCGCTCTCAGCTCTGACCTGAGCAACCTCTGCCAACATCTCATCTTTGGAAAGGTGGATGATGAATCGTTCATAGCCAAGATCTTATTTCTTCTCTTCCTTCTTCTTAGATTTCAGTGGGGATTGGCATCTTCCCCTTGGTTTACAACAGCAGCAAAATAAAACTCCAAAATGGTGTTCAGCTCGGTACACAGAAGCCAGTTGGCCAAGTCTTGCCCTTCTGAGTGGTGATCACAGGCACGTTGGTGATAATTCTAGACCCCACTCTTTCTCTCCAGTGGAGAGGGGAGACAGTCACTGCCTTTGCCTGTGTTGGGGGACTCTCCACCACTCCTCCCCCCCACCAGCCTCAGTTTCAGTGTGTTGACATTTCTGTGTGCTGCTCCGTCCTCATCCTCAGTGAAAGGAGCCGGCTTTGTTTGTGACTGCCTTCAATTTTTATCTGAAATGTGATTCTAATTAACTTTACAGCCTCATAACATGACATCCTATCACATGCCATGCTATAAAGTAGGATGAGATCATGGAGGTTAAAGGGTTAGTCTAAGAAATTATTTGTATTAATACCAAACTTATACTGGACTCATTTATTTTTTTGTTTGTTTGTTTGTTTCTTTCTTTCTTTTTTTTTTATTAAATCAAAAAGAGGTAGATCATGTATACATTAACGCATTTAGGAGGTACAACGTGCTGATTTCATGTACAATTTGGAATGCTTACATTGGACTAATTGATATATCCCTCACCTCATTTACTTAATTATTGTATTAAGACATTTATACTCTATGCTTTTATTAACATTTTAGAAAACACTCCATTTTGAGTAATTGGCAAGAATGGGTACAGCGTATTGTGTACCCCTGAAAGATACACAATGAGTACAGGGTATCTTTCTCTGAATGACAGAAAGAAAATTGAGTCCAAAATATCTCAAGCCAGTCATTTTTTTTTAAAGAAAAAGTAGAATCTATTGCTATAAACTTTTATTCAGTTTTGTATCATAAGATTCAGTTTATATATTTAATTTATTTATATCTTTTCTCCCCCTGAGATTTTAAATTTAGGACCCAATCTTTCAGTAGATTGTTGTCATACCCTATAAAAGTGCAACTTCAACTTCTCGTCCAGTGGCACCTGTGTGGTCTTATTTAAAATACGTGTTTTAAAAGTCCTTTTACTTCAAGAGTTGGTAAGCTTATGTTGTATATTACTATAGAACCAAATGGGAACTTTCTAAAGCAACTAGCCTTTTCTTTGTGGGAGGAGAAAATCAGTAAACACATCTGCTGTTGAATGAATCATGCTTCAGGCTGGGGACCGAGATGGGAGATTGAATTAAGGAGCTCAGTGACACGATATATAACTGTGTGGCCTGGCCATGCAAGCCAGGGTGGGGGCCTCCCCAGGAAGGGCCTGAATCACACATCAGGGTCTAAGTGGTGCAACTTTTTGCATTTCCGATGGTTGTCATCAAGTTGTTCTCTTGGCTGGAAGCTTTTCTCCCTAATATGTGTAGTTTCAGGAGATGCATTTCCCAGATTGACAAACCCTGGCTGTGGCATTGGATTCCTGGAAAATTTCCAGGCTGCTTTTGCCACTTTTGCATTACAAAATTGACACACGAATACATCTAGGATGCCGACATGTGCCTGTCCTCCCTATCCCCTCTTGCATCATCTCCTTTCTTCCTTTATGTATTTACTCAAGAAATATTTATTGAGTGCCTAGGATATTCCAGGCAGCCAGATGCCAGCCATCCAGGTGCCAACCAGTCAGGTGTCAAATAGACCAGGTCTAAAAAGTATTCATGGACTCTAAGGTATAAAACTCCTATCATCTCCTAAAGTTTGTCATCTCAAAACATACCCAATGTATTTGGCTTCAGCCTCAGCCAATCATTTTGTAGTCACACTTCAGAGAACCAAACACAGTACTATGGAGTGTTTGGAAGAACAATTTCCCTTCCTCAATCTTTCTGGTCTAAGATTTTAATGACCTACGACTTAGATTTTAAGCCATTTTATCAGAAATGATATTGATGATTGCAAGAGATTTTCTAAAAAGTTCTTGAACAGCAAGGAGTATATACTTACTCAAGGAAATGAAGCATCCAGTAATTGGGTGGGCTTCAGGCATGGGTTGATCAAGGTTCCTAGTGGTATTTCTCTGCATGTCTCCCGACTCTGCTTTTCTCTGTATGTTAGCTTGCCCTCCAGGTTGGCTTCCAGTTGTGAGGAAATGATGATGCCAACAGCAATTCAAGATAAGCTTTCTAGCTGAAATTCTAGGAGACAGAGAGAAACATCCTGAGCTTTCAGACCAGACCTCTGGCCAGTAAAACACAAGCAAAAAGCATTGGCTCAGGCTTGAATCTTGGGCACATCACCAAACTAATGACAGTCACCATAAAGTCAGCTCAGTCTACCCAAGGTGCAAGGCTACTGCAGACTGGGAAAAACCTAAAGATTATGTTCAAAGAGGGAGCAGGTGGAATGGCATTTTCTATAGATGTGTTGTTAAAGTAAGCAGGAATTGTTACAAATATTATAACATTGTAGTTAGAAGGTTATGTTTAATTTAGCTCAAACCTTTCATGATCCAACTGAAGAAACTGAAACTCAAAGAGCAAGGTCCCCCAGACAGCAGGTGGCAGAGCCATAGCTCAAATGCTGGTTTCCCAATTCCCATCCCAGGGCCCTTTCAGGAACTCAGGGCTTCAGTTCAACCAGGTTGTGCCCTCGACCTCTCCTCCTGGAAGCTGTGAAATGGAGTACTGTACTGGGTACCTTGCTGTCCCCCTAAATCTCAAGGTTCTGTTGAGAAAGAATGCCGGGCTATCCAGCAGGTCCAGAAGAGGGGAGAGCAGGGCCAGCCTGACTGCATCCTGGGGTTGAGCGGGATGGCAAGTGTCGGCGGCCGAACAGGAACACACGGAGCCGGGAGTCTGTCCAAGCAGGAACTCAACTTTATTGTGTCAAGCAGCCGCTTATATAGACCATGGGGAAGGGGCAGGGAAAGAAGGCGGGGGATGAGGTGCGTGACAGGGTTGGGCCAATGTGTGCCTACATTTCTAAAGCCAGCACTGCAGCTCTGCCCTATACTGCCAGAGGAGTTAAAGTGTGGCGAGGTGGGGGCCAGCAAGCCCTCCTGGCTCCTGGATTTCTAAATGTCTCAAAACTAAGGCTCCATGAACATAAACAACCACAGTGCTTCTGTGAAGTTCCTTCCAGGGGAGGGAGTGGCTACACACTCTTGTGAAATGTCTTCTGAAATGTTCCCAGTCTCATGGTGTCTTGATCAGGGCCAACTACTATCTACATTTTTCAGGGTGGCTCTTCAGAGATACTCTTTCAATCTCAAACACCTTTTCACATCCCATCCATCTCTCTAACACTCTCCATTTAATTTGCCTGCCTTTAGCCTCCTGTCTGTGGCACTTGCCTATGTGAGTTTCGTGGGATTGCTGTAACAAATTATCACAGTAAAACTTATTTTCTCATGGCTCTGCAGGCTAGAAGTCCAAAATCCATGTCACTGGGCAAAAATCAAGGCCTCAGTAGGGACAGGCTTCCTCTGGAGTCTTCTGGAGGAGATTCTCTTTCTTGCTGCTTCTAGCTACTGACATCAGTCAGTCATCCTTGGTTCATGGTCACAGAACTCTAGTCTTCAGCTCTGTGGTCATACTGTCCCCAGTCCAAAATCTGCCTGCCTTTTATAGAGACACTTAATGATTATGTTTAAAATCCACCTGGAAAATTCAGCATAATCTCCCCATCTCACGACCTTCACATCTTATAATATACCAGGTAATACTCACAGGTTGCCGGGGATTAGGACCTGATATCTTAGGGGAACATTTTGCAGACTGTTACAGTGACAGAGCCATCAGGATGTGCTCCCTCAGCTTGCCCTCTTTCTGTGCAATTCTTGCCTTCAACCTGATCTCTGGGCTCTGCTGTCTCACAGGACTTGTCATCGTACTGTTCCAAGTGTTATCACCCCCCCCCCTTGTTTGTTTGAACACGTCCTGCCTCTCTGGGGATATTTGTCACTTCTCTCACTTAGATTTTTCCTACACTGATTTGATTTTGTCCTGTAACACTTTGTTGCCTCAACTTCTCTTACAATATTTTTACACTCTGCCCTATATTGTTCTGATAATTCATGTCTTCTCCATTCTTCAGTGTAGACCCCTTAGGAGCAAGGATGATTTTCTTATTTTCTCCAACAGGACCAACACAGCAAGTACTGAGATAGTTTCTGGTTTGTGTGTGTCATCCTCTCCCAATTACATAAGAAATAGAGCCAGACACCAGGGCTGGTATCCTTCAAAATTCCTCATAAGCTCAGCAGACACTTGCATAAATGATTGTGTTGTCACAGATGCTGTGGAAGCAATAGTCACCAAGTGAGAGAAAGCAGGAGACATCTCTAGTGAGAGGTGCAAGACAAGAAGGCCAGCACTGAGTCTCCACATCAGGCCCAGAGCCTACATGAACTGTGGCTGCTGGTTATGGCCTTGGGAAGTTGCTTGTACTCATAGCCTCTTTTTTTCCTTGGCAAGATACAAACAATGCCTCCCTCATGAAGCTGTTGAGGGCTTCAATGAATGTGTGAGAATGCCTCTTAAACTCTAAGGAAGCATGAAAAGATTAGCTGCTGCTGTCCTGATGTTCATTTTTCATCTTAGGTACCTTCCTGTGTGAGTCTCCAGTGTTAGCAATGCATGAAGAAAACGTTTATACAGTGGAGCCAAACCGAGTTCAAGTTCGAACCTGGCAGGTAAATTGCTGCTCCATAGCAAGTGGGCTGTGATGATAAAGAAAACTAGAGCAGAGTTCAAAATGCTATCTCTAAATTGAACCAGAACTAACCAGCTAGATCAGATTTCCCCCATGAGGTGGCTGATTGTAAAAGTGGATTCTGGCATGGCAGCTCCATCTATGGCTATTGTGACTTCAGACATCAGGAGACAGGACAGGGCCTTTTGTAGTAAGCAGGACCTTGAATACACAGGGCTGTGAGACGGGAGGAATTGCTCATGTTGGGTTTAACCTGTATCCTGAAGGCTGGGTGGCTTTCACTTTAGGACATAGTATCTTTGGAGGCCTTTTTCTGTGTGCATCTTACGGATAGGACCAGGGTGATAGCAGTGATGGCTTCCAAGGTGATTGGCCTCCAGCACACCGTTTTGTTCCTTTCAGGCAATGTGGAGTGAGGCACCCCGCCCCATCCGCATCCCACACACACTCCATGAACCTGGGAGTTGTGTGGTCTGTTAGCTTCCATGGCTGCCGAAACAAATTATTATAAACTGAATGGCTTAAAACACCAGAAATTCCTCTGTCACAGTTTTGGAAGCCAGAATTCTGAAATCCAGGTGTTGGTGTTGGTTCCTTCTGGAGACTTTGAAGGGAAAATCTGTTCCTCTCCTCTTCTAGCTGGTAGTACTGGCAATCTTTGGTGTTCTTTGGCTTGTTCTAGTCTCTGCCCTGTCTTCACGTGGCGTTCTCCTCTGTGTCTGAGTTTTCTCTTCTATGTTTTATAAAAACAATTCATTGGATGTAGGGCCCACCCTAAGCCAGAATGACCCTCTGAAGATCCTTAATCATATCAGCAAAGACCCTTTTCCCTAATACAGTCACTGTCACAGGTTCCTGTGGACATATCTTTGTTGGGAGATGGTGCTGTTCCAGCCATTGCATGCAGCAGCACTCTGTGACAGGTTGAGAGCATTTGTTATGACCCTGGTTTTAATTGTGGTTTTTATCCAGCTCTGAGTTCTTCCCTGGGACCTGGTATCTGCTTTCCTGCCATGTGCATGTTCTTGCACCTCCTGCATTGCTCATGTGCAGGGCAGCAGCCTGCTGGGAAACATGAATGGACTGCTGGGAAGGGGCAAATGGCATGCCGAGAAGGGGCTAAAGGCTTGCTGGGAATCACAACCCACTGGGGCATCCTGTCTGCCAGGCTTGGGAAGGCATGTGATAATAGCCCTATGAGTTGAGTCTTTTTTTTGTTTGTTTGTTGCATTATTAAATAAGGAATATGTGTGGGTGGCAACAAGTACAACAGTGCCAACGTGTGTAAGGGGAGGTCAGTGCTCTCCAGGCTATGGGTATACAGCTGCTGGCAGTCGTGACTGCAGCATGGGTCTTATGGTCCCTGAGCCACATCCCTGCCAGGTGGTGCCCAGCCCCATGTATGTTTCCAGACATTGCTTCTGATTCCTATGGGGAGCTGGGCACTGAGGAGGCGCCACTGTGAGGGGGTGGTGTGAGGCAGGAAGGGCAAGGCTAGTCCCGATTGTCCAGGACCCGCACCCGAAAGGCCGAAGGGTCTGTAGCCGATGTGCTGGCCACATGTCCTGTCGTATTTTCTTGGTATTGCTTACTCTCTCCCTGAAGGAGACCTTCTGTGCCCATGCAGTGGGTCTGACAAGGGCAGTTAGTAAATTTTAAGGACGGCACAGGTCTGAGGGCCTAGGCTAGGCTCTGGGCCTTCACTGAGCCATGAGCCAAAGGACCGGAGCTCATTCATGGGAAAGGCACACTGCACAGCATAAGGTCTGCTCAAGTGGGCCTGTGGACCACACTTTGCAAAGTGTGTGAAGACAAAGTGACACTTCAAAGACATAAGTGTTGTGAAGTTACATCCCAGCTCAAACCCTACAGTGTCCCCCGGCTTCACTTAGATTTGTACTCTTCCCTATGGCCTGTGGCAGTGCTGCCTGTGGCTCTGCTCACTGCCCACTCTCAATGCTAGCCACTCCCACCACTGCTCACTCATTCCCACTGCCTCAGCCTCCAGGATCCTAGACCATAGAGACCTTTTCCTGCTTCAGTATATGTCTCCTTTCCCTGGAATGCTGGCCCAGCTCTCTGTAGATGATTCCTTACTCTTCTCAGTTGCCCACAGACCAGACTTTGCCTTCCTAAATATGTTACTGAAGTGTAACACACAGTAGTGGGCCCCTTGTAGCCAAGTGTGCAGCACAGTGACTTGCACATGTGGGATGTTCCTTTCCTTTCACCAACCTCCCTATCCAAGAGTCACCGCTACGTGACAATAACAACTTAAAAGTATTTTGGAGGCTTTAACAAAACATTGCTGCAAACAAGTCTTCCCAGGCCAACCTAAGTAAACGGAATTCTTCCTTTTGTCAGAGTGGTACATTTCTAATATCCTACTCATTACCTATATTCACTTGCTCCCCTGAGACCGTGTGTGTATATGTGTGTGTGTGTTGGTTGGCCCAGCTGCTGTCTGCTTTCCCCTTTAGGCTGTAAGCACCAGGGCTCTTCTGAGGGCAGGACACTGTTTATAGCACTAGAGTCTAGCAGAGTGCTGGGCACACATGAAGCCATAGGTAAATATCTGTTGAATGAATGGAATATAGGAGGTCATACTACATATGTGAATAATATTTAGTAACAAAAATGGAGTGCTATAAAAGCTGCTGTCCTAAATTTCTTATTCTTTTCTTTTCCTCAGGGGACTGTCAAACAACTTCTCCTTTTCTCTGAGACTGAAGGGAACCCTTGCTTCTTAGACATATGTGGAAATTTCCTGGTTGTAGGGACAGACTTAGCTCACTTTAAAAGCTTTGATCTTTCCCGAAGGTACAGTTTTTATTAAAAGTACTACATTTTTAAAATTTGAAAACAGTATGGTGGTAGAAAGTGATACAGTAGTGAGAAAATTCATCAAGTTCTTATTTCAGCATTAACTTGCCACTTTATTTTTTTTAAATGCCTTATATCTTGACCTAAATTCTTAGTCTTTGCATAATAGTAGAGCAGAATAGGGGAAGAGGAGTGTTGATAGTTGAAGCACAGGGGATTTGGGGAGTGGCAAAACTTTTTTACATGATAGATACAGATATTGTGCCTTTGTCAAAATCCATAGAACTTTACAGCACAAAGTCTGAACCTTAATAAATGAAAAAAATTCTTAAAATAATTTAGAAGTTAGCGAGCCCCAGGATCAAATACATATGGTAACAAAACAGTTTAATTGTATTAAAATGTATGAAAAAAACTTCACTGAAGGGTGTGGGGGAAAGTGCTCCCCTAAGCAATTATGAGAATGAGTAGGGACACTAGCAGAAGGGCAGAGGGAGCTGCACATGAGCACTGTTCTCTGGCTAATAAGGTTGTTTCCCCCAGGGATATGGATCAATAATTCTAATGCTCTTACACATACGTGCTATAATTGAGCAACTAAGGAAATGGATAGCAGATAATAGAAGCCAGTGTCTCGCAGTTGGAGGGGGAGGTCACCAATATGTGGATTAGCATTGGAGAATCAGTATAGACTTGTGTTTTGCTTATATAATTGAACGTGCAGTAAACTGTGTGTCTGTACTCTGGTTAGCACACACAACTTCTTGCTCTGCCAGCCTAGAGGGCCCAGAAGCAACAACACCCTAGCAGCAATGAGCACACCCAGCCCCTGATCCTGGGCTCTAATACCATCTTCCAGTGAAGAGCTAGGGTTCCATGGAGAAATGGCTGATTCTAGGACTGGGGCAGGAAATATACAGAAGAGCCTAAATTGTCCTGTAGCGTTAGAAAGTAAGGAGGTGCTAAAATCAAACCCAATGAAAACCTCACAATGATGGATCAAAGACATGCAGAACCAACTGAAAAAGCACCCAGTAGCCAAAGTTGGAATAATTTGAACAGTAAAAGAAGTAAAGTAGCATTAAATTGTAACCCAAAGTAAAAAATAAACATACAGGAATCCACACTGATAAAAATGATAAAGGCAGTTGATGGGAGAGAAGAGGCAAACCTCCAGAGAGAAGAGTTGGAGCAGCTCGTGTGGACACGCACTCAAGGAGTGGGCAAGACCTAAATCCCTTCCCTCAGGAATGCTGCACTTAGTTCTTTGCAGAGAGCACAACCTGGGAAAGAGGAGTAACCGCACAGTGAGGAGCCAGACCAACTCCATCTCCGCCCGTGTATCAGCAGTAGCAGTGATGATTCAGGTTGATGGCATGTGCCCTTGATAAGATGTGATGAAAATGATGCTTCTTCTGTGTTCTCTTCCTTCCCAAATCCATAATCCCCATTTAATCATGAGAGAAACAGATAAATCTCAACAGAGGTGCATCCTCCAGTACACCTGGCCAGTACCCCTCAAAACTGTCAAAGTCATCAAGTAACAGAAAAATCAGAAAAATTGGCATAGCCCAGAGGAGCCTAAAGTGAAATGACAAGTAGACATCCTGGGGGATCCTGGATAGGTCTTGTAACAAATGCAAGACATTAGGGAAGAACTGAGGGACGCAAAGTAGAAAACTGGTAACAGGTTACCACTGCATACTTAGTATTGTTTTATGGGCAACAAACTAGAAATAGCATCACTAACAGGGGACTCGTTATCAGTTTATCAATAGTTGGGAACTATGTAACTGCAATGAAATATAATTAGCGTAAAGGAAAGAATGCAAAGTACAGAATAGCATTTTTTTTTTTTTTTTTTTTTTTTTTTGCAGTTTTTGCCTGGGGCTGGGCTTGAACCCACCACCTCCAGCACTTGGGGCTTGCACCCTACTCCTTTGAGCCACAGGTGCCACCCAGCATTTTTTTTTTTTAATTTTTTATTGATGGGGGAGGTGGGCGGAGGGAGGGTGATTGGTGGGATTACACCTGCGGTGCATCTTACAAGGGTATATGTGAAATTTAGTAAATGTAGAATGTAAATGTCTTAACATAATAACTAAGAAAATGCCAGGAAGGCTATGTTAACCAGTGTGATGAAAATGTGTCAAACAGTCTATAAAACCAGTGTGTGGTGCCCCATGATTGCATTAATGTACACAGCTATGATTTAATAATTTAAAAAAATTTTTTGTTCTTGAGACAGAGTCTCAAGCTGTTGCCCTGGGTAGAAGTGCTATGGTGTCATAGCTCACAGCAACCTCCAACTCTTGGCTCAAGCAATCCTCTTGCCTTAGTTTTTCTATTTTTTTAGTAGAGATGGGGTCTCGCTTTTGCTCAGGCTGCTCTTGAACTTGTGAGCTCAAGCAATCCACCCACCTTGGCCTCCCAAAGTGCTAGGATTACAGGCGTGAGCCACCGTGCCCAGTCAGAACAGCATTTTTTTTTTTTTTTGGAGACAGAATCTCACTATGTTGCCCTTGGTAGAGTTCTGTGGCATCATAACTTGCAGCAACCTTAAATTCCTGGCCCAAGTGATTCTCTTGCCTCAGCCTCCCAAGTAGCTGGGACCACAGGCGCCTGCCATAACACTCAACTATTTTTTTGTGTCAGTTGTCATTGTTTAGCTGACCCAAGCTGGGTTCAAACCTGTCAGCCTCGGGTGCATGTGGGTGGCACCATAACCACTGTGCTATAAGCACTGAACCCAGAACCACATTTTTAATAAGCTGCTTTTTGGGTAAGAAGAGGAAGGGGACTAGGAATACGCATTAGTATTTGCTCATTTGTGAAGTTTAACAGTTTACTATACCCCAAGTCCAGCCCATGCCATGGCGCAAGTGCAGCAGCTGAGCTGCTGGCAGAGCTCAGGCGGAGAGCAAAGGTTTCACCTGTCCATAGACAGTGGATAGCAAACAAACATAGCAAATGGAGCTCTGATTTGTACTGAGGCCTTTCTCTCTCCCTACAGAGAGGCAAAAGTCCACTGCAACTGCAAGAACCTGGCCGAACTGCTCCCCAATGTGGGGGCCATCGCCTCCCTCAGATGCAATGCCACTGGGAACAAGATCAGCATCCTCCTTAGTGAGGTGAGCTGCAGTCTGCGTGGATGCACCTGGCTGGGGGGCAGGCCTGGGGCTGTGCAGTGGAAGGGCCTGCCCCACCCTGCCTTGCTTCACCCCGCTGTTCTTGTGCTCTGCCTTTCCTGCTGGGCCTCCTGCCTCACCTTGTGCCTGCTTCTTTCAGGTGGGTCTCCATGTCCAGCTGCTCTGGCCAGCCCCTCCATTCTTGCTCTTTCCTTCCTCTCCCCTCTACAAGTCTCTGCTGCATGGTTCCATCCTTTTACACCACCCCCCCACCTGCATATTTTCCCCATCTTCCATTCTTTCCTAGCTTTCTTCATTTCTTATTTCATCAGGAACAGTTGTTTCTCCTTCAGAGAAACAGCCACCTGCAAAGGGCCTGTAAAGAGAGTGGCAGCTGGGCATAAAGATCCTGTGGTGGCCTTAGTTGGCCCTTTACCACCCACTAGTGTTCATCTGTTCTTTCATTCATTCAAGGGACAATTACTGGTTGCTTGCAGCAGACTAGGCAATTTGCTGGGTGGCACAGGTATAGAGGTGCTCAGGTAAGCAAAAGGACTCAGCCCCTCCCTGGATGAACAGATGGCAACACTAAGGTAGCACTTGAGTGAATGCCATACTTGAGGCAAAAGCTTAAGTGTGCTAGGAGAGCATAGGACAGTGCTGAGTCCAGCTGCCATGGAGCGTGGAGACAGCTTCTTGAGCAGGTGATGTCCAACTGAGATGTGAGGCAAAGATGAGATGGAGAAAGTGTCTGAGCAGAGAAGCAGTGAGGACAAAGGCCTGCACTGGCAGCACGTGGGCTCAGTAAGTGTCTGCCTCTAGGCAGGAAGGATGAGTCTGAGGCTGGTGTGGTAGGTGGGCTGACTTTGACCTGGATGGAAGGAAGAAAGATAATGTCAGTACCATGTTTCTGGAAGATGAGATAATGGGGACGGATGATGCCAAAGTCCATTTGGCACCTCTCACGGCCATCCTGGAGTAGCTGGTCATCTAGTCATCTAGACCCTGCTGGTCATGCGGTAGGAAGGGTAGGTGGAGCTTGGTGATTGGCCTTGGCTGTGGGGCTTAAAGGGCAGAAAAGAAAATCAGGTGAGGAACTCTTTGAGGGTGTGTTGAGCTGGAGGCTGAGAAGGACAGGTGGCTCTCAGAATGGATGGCTGGCTGTGGGTGTTACAGGGACTGTGGGGCTGTCCCTAAGGCAGATACTCAGGGGCAAAAGAACCAACCCCTGCTGCCCTGAGAACCCAGCAGGACCCTGGGAAGCTGGGTGAGTGATAGTCCTTTTCTGCTTTTCTTTTTTTTTTTTTTTTTTTTGTAGCGACAGAGTCTCACTTTATTGCCCTTGGTAGAGTGCTATGCCATCACAGCTCACAGCAACCTCCAGCTCCTGGGTTTAGGCAATTCTCTTGCCTCAGCCTCCCCAGTAGCTGGGACCACGGGCACCCGCCACAATGCCCGGCTATTTTTTTGTTGCAGTTTGGCCAGGGCTGGTTTGAACCCACCACCCTCGGTATATGGGGTCGGCTCCCTACTCACTGAGCCACAGGTGCCGCCTGGTCCTTTTCTGTTTTTCTTATTTTTTTGAGATGAGGTCTTGCTGTGTTGCCTTAGCTAGTGTCCAGTGTTGTTATCATAGCTTACAGTAAGTAACCTCAGACTTTTTTTTTTTTCTTAAGGGACAGAGTCTCACTTTATTGCCCTCGGTAGAGTGCCATGGTAGAGTGTCACAGCTCACAGTAACCTTCAACTCCTAGGCTTAGGCAATTCTCTTGCCTCAGCCTCCTGAGTAGCTGGGACTACAGGTGCCCGCCAGGATGCCTGGCTATTTGGTTGGTTGGTTGGTTTTAGTTATCTTTTCTGGCTATTTTTTTGTTGTAGTTTGGGTGGGGCTGGGCTCAAACCTGCCACCCTCAGTATATGGGGCCGGCGCCCTACTCACTGAGCCGCAGGTGTCGCCCCAACCTCAGACTTCAAGTGATCCTCCCACCTCAGCCTCCCAAGTAGCTGGGATTACAGATTTGTGCCACTATGCCTGGCTAATCTAATGTTTAAATTTGTAAAAATGAGGTCTTGCTATGTTTCCCAGGTTGGTCTCAAACTCCTGGCGTTAAACAATCTCAGCCCCTATCTTGGCCTCCCAGAGTGCTAGATTACCTAGTAGTGTGAGCCAGCATGCTTGGTCTGAGTAATAGTCCTTTCTGTGGCTAGCCTACATGTTACTTATCCGTTTATTCATCCATGGACACTCGGGTTGTTTCCACTTTTTGGTTCTTGTGAATGGTGCTGTGATCACATTTAAGCCTCCTAGGAGTTGCACTGGCAGCCTTGCCTGGGGCTGAGAACCAAGTGCAGGATCAGGCCTTTTCCAAGCACAGAGAGTTTTGCCACTCCTTGAGATGTTCCCCTTTCTTGGCCTTCTTTGCTATGGACAGCACCTCATTACCACATGTGCCAGCCCTGAAATACAACTGCCCAACGTCCTCCATCTTCATGAAATGTGTTTCATGTGTGAGAATTGGTTTATCAGAATCTGATTCTTCCTGGTTACATTGTTTAATCTACCTCAATTGAAATAAAATTTCATCTGAGTACAGTAGCTCACTCCACTAATCCTAGCACTCTGGGAGGCTGAGGCGGGTGGATTGCCAGAGCTCAGAAGTTTAAAACCAGCCTAAGCAAGAGTGAGACCCTGTTTCTAAAAAAAAAGTTAGCTGGGTGTTGTGGCAGGCACCTGTAGTTCCAACTACTGAGGAGATTAAGGCAGGAGAATCATGTGAGCCCAAATGTTTGAGTTTTCTGTGAGCTATGACGCCATGGCACTCAACCCCAGGGTGACTGAGTGAGACGCTGTCTCAAAAATAAATAAATAATAAAATAAAATTTCAAGTTAATATTAAAAGCAGCTGGACATAGTTTTTTACAATTTATTTTCAATTATATGAAATTATAAAGTAGGAATTTTAAAAGTTTCAGTTGGACAAAGGGACGTTGATACTCAAATTATGGATGCTCAAAGCAAGCTTTTCTTCTGAAGCTGAGTAGCTTGTGGACCTGGCTGACCCCAGGCATATTTCTCAGACATGTGCTGCATTGGCCCTGAGCACAGCCCACCATAAGCTTTCTGGTTTTCTCTTTCCCTAGGCTGACAACATCCCTGATTCCAAAATCTGCTTCTATGATGTTGAAATGGACACAATGACTGTCTTCGACTTCAGCACTGGACATATTGATCAGAGAGAGACACTGTCCATTAAAGGGCAAGAGACTCATAAGTAAGACTGTGGTTTGGGAGGATTTTGTTAGAAAATATGTTGAAAACAATATTTCTTTACTCCTTAACTTTTAGGCAGTTTGATGTTCTCTTATACATCAACCTTCAAAAGACCTTAGCAATTAATAGTGGTAAAAATAAAAAGTAAAACAGAAACATGCTTGAGCAGTCAAGATAGGTTTCAGACTTTAGTCTCTCTTCTCCAGGTTTAAGGTTCTAGGACTGGTTGAGTGGAAATTTCTGGAAGAGGTGTAGCCAAAGTGCCTGTGAAAATGGCCTGTGAGTCACAGGAGGGAAAGTAACACGGGGATCCCAACAGGGCACTTGTACTTCTAGAAGAAATAATCATCTTTCTTGAAGAAGTTAATGTAACATATATTTGTAGTTACTTTTGCTACTAAGAGCAGGTTTATAGGGCATTAAGTGCTTATGGTATTTCACTTGCTGTCCATAACTCAATGCAAAGTGAGGCACCACAGCAGAGTGAGTCCTATGCAGGAAGGCACCAGTGTGAGCTGCTGCCCACCCTGGAGAGGCTGGTGTTTGATGGGTATGCATGCAGCAGAGTGTGACAGAGCACAGAAGCATTCAGCAGAAACCTTTAGGCTTGAATCAGCGGCTCTCAACAGAGCAGAGGAATTTAAAATGTTGGATTTGCTGACTTCAGTCTTTTTTTGTTCTTTAAAGCTTGATTACTTTTGCTAGTACTGAAGGCCCCTCCTTCCAGACACACATCTCTGTCTAGCTCTCCCCAAATCCTCCATGTCTCTATCACACACCTTCCTGTCGTATCCTTTCCTGGAACCTTCATTCACTCAGTGAGCTACACATCATCCCTCTGCTGGTGACTCCCAACTGTAAAGACATGTTTTCACTCCTTACCCCTTCAAAAAAATTGCCTTGGACTTTTCACCCCACTTTAGACATTTATGCTTGTCTCACCCTCACTTCTGAGTCCCCTTTCTCATCCTGGTACCACTTTCTTGGCCACCTAGGTTTCAAACCTCAGAACTAACCTTGTTTTTAATCCCTGCTGCCTATGACCCCAGTTCTGGTTCTCTTTATTTTGAAATGTCTAATTCATGCTTTTCTCTCACCTCCACCTGCGGTTGATGGCTTCTCTTTCAGAGAGTCACAGGAGCCTCTGAATGACTTCCCAAATGTGAGTCTCACCCACCTGCCATCTGCCCACTCTGCATCCCTTGGCAGGCCAGTCTTGCTTCAAAGGAACCAACTTGTGTTCATGGTGCTCTATGGTTGCTCAGTAAACAACCTTCTCACATCTGCCTTGCTCTCTGCACAGTGCTGTGGCAGGATGTGGCTGTGGAACTCTCTGGTGTAGGGTACAGGTAGCACCCAGGAGGGATTGTCATGTTTTGCAAGACCGGCTCCTGTCCTCCCACACAGCTGCCATAGCCCGGCTGCCTGGCAGCTTCTGCCACCACTTTCCAGGCCTCTCTCTTCAGGTGCCTCCATTCCTTGCCAACCCATTTCTTTTGTCTCCCTACAGTACTTCCTTGAGTTCTGGGCCTATAAAACATGGAATTTTAAAGATTGGAGGGCCACAGGTATGGTAGGCGGCCTCACTCAGGGTCATCACTTGCAATCACATGAGCCAGAACCTGGATAGTGACCAGTAGGGGGTGCATCTCATTGCAAGGTCTGCGAGCTAGTCCTGGAAAAGGACAGGAAGAGTCAAAGCACTGTGATTCTGTGTCCCCTCAAAGTAGACTTTACTTGAACTCTTCTTTGTTGTTGTTGAGGATTCATTGAGGGTGCAGAGAACCACGTTTCACTGATTGCAATTGTTAGGTAAAATCCCTCTTATAATTGTGTACCACCTCCAAGGTGTGTCACACACTGTGACCCCCCCCACCCCCTTCCCTCCTTCCCTCTCTCCATCACCCCTTCCCCCACCTCCCACCATGTACTAGGTCATCAATTGTCTTCAAATCAGAATTGAGGGCAGCACTTGTGGCTCTGTGAGTAGGGCACTGGCCCCATATACCGAGGGTGGCGGGTTCAAACCTGGCCCCAGACAAACTGCAACAAAAAAATAGCCAGGCATTGTGGCAGGTGCCTGTAGTTCCAGCTACTCAAGAGGCTGAGGCAAGAGAATCACCTAAGCCTAAGAGCTGGAGGTTGCTGTGAGCTGTGATGTCACAGCACTCTACCAAGGGCAACAGAGTAAGATTCTGTCTCAAAAAAAAAAAAAAAAAAAGAAGACATTGGATTCTTGCTTCTGCATTCTTGTGATGCTGTACTAAGAAGAATGTGTTTCAACTCCAGCCAGGTTAATACATAAGATGTAAAGTCTTTATCTTTTTTAGTGGCTGAATAGTAAGTATTTCATGGTATACATAGACCACAGTTTGTTAATCCATTCCTGGATTGATGGGCATTTAGGCTGTTTCCACAGTTTGGCAATTGTAAATTGAGCTGTGATAAACAGTCTAGTGCAAATGTCCTTACAATAAAATGATTTTTTTTCTTCTGGGTAGATGCCTAGTAATGGGATTGCAGGATCAAATGGGAGGTCTAGTTTGAGTTCTTTGAAGATTCTCCATACTTCCCTCCAAAAAGATTGTATTAGTTTGTAGTCCCACCAGCAGTGTAAAAGTGTTCTCCTCTTCACATGCATGCCAGCATCTGCAGTTTTAGATTTTGTGATGTGGGCCATTCTCACTGGGATTAGGTGATATCTTAGGGTAGTTTTAATTTGCATTTCTTTGATAGAGACGAGCATTTTTTCATATGTCTTTTAGCCATATGTCTATCTTCTTTAGAGAAGGTTCTGTTTATCTCTCTTGTCCATTGATATAGGGATTGTTGACTTTTTTTAAGCTGATTAATTTGATTTCTCTGTAGATCCTAGTTAATCAAGCTTTTATCTGATTCATAATATGAAAATATCTTTTCCCATTCTGATGGATGTCTGTCTGTTTTGGTGGTTGTCTCTTTAGCTGTACAGAAGCTATTCAATTAAGTCCCATTTGTTCTTTTATGTTGTTGTTGCAATTGCCACTGAAGTCTTCTTCATAAAGTCTTTCTCCAGTCGGATATCTTCAAGTGTTTTCCCCATAGTTTCTTCAAGGATTTTATTGTTTCATGCCTTAAATTTAGATCTTTTATCCATCTTGAATCAATTTTAGTAAATGGAGAAAGTTATGGATCCAGTTTCAGTCTTTAATATGTGGTTATCCAGTTCTCCAGCACTATTTATTAAATAAGGATTCTTTCTCCCAGTGTATGTTCTCATTTGGTTTATCCAAGATTAGGTGGCTGTAAGATACTAGTTTCATTTCATTGTTTTCTGTTCGGTTCCAGATATCTATGTCTCTATTTTGCTAATACTATGCTGTTTTCATCACTGTGGCCTTGTAGTATAGCCTAAAGCCTTGTAGGCTGATGCCTCTGGCTTTGTTTTTATTACTAAGAACAGCTAGGCTGGGTGCGGTGGCTCCTAGCACTGTGGGAGGCTGAGGAGGGTTGATTGCTTGAGTTCAGGAGTTGAGACCAGCCTGAGCAAAAGCGAGACCCCCATCTCTACTAAAAATAGAAAAACTGAGGCAAGAGGATCACTTAAGTTCAAGAGTTGGAGGTTGCTGTGAGCTGTGACGCCATGGAACTCTACCCAGAGAGACAGCTTGAGATTCTATCTCAAAAAATAATGATAATAAAAGAATTGCCTTGGCTATACAGGGTTTTTTCTGGTTCCATACAAAACGAAGAATTGTTTTTTCAAAATCTTGAAAGTATGATGCTGGTATTTTAATGGGGGTTGCATTGAATTTGTAGATTGCTTTGGGAGGTATAGACATTTTAACAATGTTGATTCTTCCCAGCCACAAGCATGGTATGTTCTTCCATTTGTTAATATCTTCTGCTATTTCTTTTCTTTGGGTTTCATAATTTCCTTTATAGAGGTCCTTCACCTCTTTTGTTAGGTATATTCCTAGGTATTTCATTTTCTTTGAATCTACTGTGAAGGGAATTGTGTCCTTGATTAGCTTCTCATCTTGGTTGTTATTGGCATATACAAAGGCTACTGATTTTGTGGACATTGATTTTATAACCTGAAACTTATTGTATTTTTTTTTTTTTTTTTTTTTTTGAGACAAAATCTAACTTGGTCACTCTCCTTGGTAGAGTGCCATGGCATCTTAGCTCACAGCAACCTCAAACTCTTGGGTTCAAGTGATCCTCTTGCCTCAGCCTCCTAAGCAGCTGGAAATATACCACAATGCCTGGCATGGAGTGCAAGGTGCTGAGTACAAAGCCTACCAGGAGTGAAGGCCATGGCCAGGGCCAACCCAGGAGACCCCTGGATGAGTTCAGGGAAGGTGATGACAGGTACAGGGGTGCTCTCCTTGGTGCTAAGAATGGGTCTTCCCTTTTCTTCTAGGAGCTACCTGTTTGCGGGTGAGAGACTGGCAAATCGCGTTCCTGTGAGCCATTATTGGGATGAGAGTGAGCCCCGGCTTTTTGTGTGTGAAGCTGCAATGCAAGAAGCGCAGAGCACCCAGCTGCAGACTGCAGATAAGCAGCCCTATGCCAGCCCCACGGTACCATCTGCTGCATCATGTTTGTTAGCCTGTTTGCCAGGCTTAAGAGCTTCCTAATGGCATTTATGGGAAAGTGGTCACACAGTCCATTGACATGAAGTACAGTGTCTACCTCATGATTCCCACCAAAGGGAGCATCACTGTGCCATCTAAACTGTTACTCTGTGTTTACAGTTGCTAAATCTATTTTGAACGCGTAGAAAAGTTGGTGGGGAGGGTATATCCCCTCAGGTTTGCTATTCTACCTTGTCTGGTCTGGCCCAGGGTTGTGTTTCAGTTTGCTTGTTGTCTCAACAGTTAGTCTCTTGCTAGGGCAGAGGTCTTAACTGACACAGTTAACATGAACTAACTAACCCCATGGTGTTGGCACATCCTGTGATTGATTCCTAGGGACCATGCCACACTCCTCACTCAATCCACAATGTTTCCCAGCCTGATTAACCTGCACATTGGTCCCCACCCTTTGCCCCAACCAGCTCCCAGACTCTGTAGGGCCTCCCGCTTCCAATCTGATGAGCTCAGAGTTTAACCCTGAGCCCTATCTCCCTGCCACCACCAGGGGTGGGGAGCCTGACACTTTTCAAATCTTACATCTTATATCTGGTGGGACATCTGACAGTGCCTAGAGAAGTCCACTGTTCTACGTGTGCCTCTCCATAGCCCAGTAATTCCAAGACGAATTTACAAGTAAAGTCCTCAAATAAGTCAGGAAAGTGCAATTTGCCCTAAAACTTGAGGACTTGACTTCATGCCAAAGGATTTCCCTTACCAGGATGGGAAGAGTTTGGACCCCCCCTCAGATACCTACTTTAGTGTTGACACCCTGAGATTTTCAGGAGCAAATCTAGTCTTTGCTTCTGAAACAGTGAATGGTAGAATATATCTAGGTGGCATCTTTATCATCGAAACGGGGGAAACAAAATAACAGAGGCATCCGGCAATTTCTTCAAGATAGGTGTGGGGGTGACTCTAGATGAATGATGAGAAGCACACAGGTAACCAGTGAGAGATGATCTGCATCAGGGCAGTTTGATCAAATACCTGTTCTTGTCTTTTGTGGTGACTATTTGCAATCACAGGGATTTGCACTGCAGTAGCAAGGACAGGTTTTGCCTTCCCTTCCCCATTTATTGGTTCCTGCTCTATACCCATCCAGGCAGCTCAGCCAGCAGAGTGTAAGACTTGTTCAGAGAGAGCATAGTACTGTTTCTGGTTCCAAATAATGCATGGCAGACTCAGAAGAACACTTTGTTTCTTGGTTGTATAGTCCCTGTTCCTTAGAAGCAGAGGAGAGACACTTTTCATTGTCGGTATTGTTTGTTTTTAAATCAGAGTAACGAAATTAAAGGGGAGAACTTTTAAAATGCAAGAACTCTTATGGGTTTCAGTCACCAACTCAGGGTGGACTTATTAGTCTTTGCTATAAGAAAACAAGTCATTTGAGAGAGTCTAGTGGTTGAAAAATAAATGAGATGCATCATTCCGGAAGATGAGCTGGTTTTTCCAAAGTTGAGAACACCTAGTAGAGACTGGCGTGTGGTGGTCACATGCCCCAAGGGCAAAAGCTGATTGACTCTCTGGGTACTCTACTTCTCTAGATATATAAATATTCTGGCAGTGAAAATGGAAAGTAGAAACAAAATAGAAAATTATGTTGCCCAACTAAAAACTAAACAATATTTTTCTTTCTCTCCCAGGCAGAAGTTATGATTCTGTCATTTTTCATTTCCGAAGAACATGGTCTCTTGCTTCATGACAGCTTCCCTCGGCCTCCTGCCTACCAGACACTTCTGGGGATGCAAGTGCCCTATTATTACTTCACAAAAAAGGTACAAATCTCATTAAATGTGCACAGACATTTCCTGTTCTTCCCTTTTGTTTGGCTGGGTTCATGCAAGTGTCCCAGGGCACTGAAAGGTGAGTTAGCCCTCAGGGTTCCACTGGGCTCATCTCTCAGTAAACAAGCCCAGTCATGTGATATAAAGTCTTACCTGAAATCCCAGCAAACACTGAGGTCTTTTGTGGTGGAAAAAATTAGACGTGGTTTTGCTCTTGGGATAGACAGAAGTCACCCAGTCACCTCCTGAGCAGTGTCACAAGGTGAAGGACCCCTTGTCATAACTCATGATCCTTCCCAATTGGCTTTTCCCCATAAAGCCTTCACACTTTTCAGCCTTTCTTTTTCACACTAACTGCTGTTTTAAAATTATGTGTTTTGGCTTGGCGGCTAAGGCGCCAGCCACATATACCTGAGCTGGTGGGTTCGAATCCAGCCCGGGCCCACTAAACAACAATGACGGCTGTAACCAAAAAATAGCAGGGCGTTGTGGGAGGTGCCTGTAGTCCCAGCTACTTGGGAGGCGGAAGCAAGAGAATCGCTTGAGCCCAGGAGTTAGAGGTTCCTGTGAGCTGTGATGCCACGGTACTCTACCCAGGGCAACAACTTGAGGCTCTGTCTCAAAAAATAATAATAAATAAATAAATAAATAAATAAATAAAATTATGTGTTCCTTCTGGGGGAGGTGGTTCACACCTATATTCCCAGCACTTTGGGAGGTTGAGGCAAGAGGATCACTTGAGCCCAGGAGTTTGAAGC
Organism: Loris lydekkerianus; assembly: GCA_963574355.1. NCBI lineage: Eukaryota > Metazoa > Chordata > Mammalia > Primates > Lorisidae > Loris > Loris lydekkerianus. The sequence goes on along the minus strand of CAUYPK010149149.1, from coordinate 40,853 downwards.
TGCAGTGAGCTATGATTGTGCCACTGAACTCCAGCCTAAGTGATAGGGTGAGACTCTTACTACAAGTAGCATGTGTTATTTTTGTAACCAACAGTGGGGTCAGGAGGCTCTGAAACTGGGATGGGAAAAAAATAATAATAAAAAAATAATTAAAACTGGGATGGGAGAGAATGTCCCAGAGGAATATTTAGGGAAGAGGAAAGACGTATAGGTCTATGTGTAGTCATCTCATCTTTACATGGCCACAGAAGCTAATGCCACTTTATAAGCTGCCACAGGCAAAAGCAAGTCTGCTGGCTCCACCCACACTTCTCCCAGGGCTATTACTTACTTTGAAAGGATTTGATATAAAGGACATGGGGCCAAAGGTGCTCCCCTTGCTGTGGGACAGTTACATGGCCAGGTATGTGCAGGTCTCTGGTTCTAGGGCTCAGCAAGAGTGGACGTGGCTGAGATTCAGATGCGGCTGATTCTAATTTCTCCAGGTCTCCATGTAAAGCAGCATTCACAGCCATGGGAGTGGCACAGTGAGCATTCTGTACATACTTGTGCCTTCATTGAAACCGGTGTATCTGTGTGCAGCATGGGAAAGTGTCTGTGCCGTGCGCCACACAGAAGGGCCTGCTTTCTGTCAGTGCATGGTCCTGATGTCCTTATTTTTAATAGATTAATATCACCACACTGGCATTTTAATGAATTTTATTCTTGTTTTGTAGTCCTTATATGTTTTAATTTCTTGTTGAGAACTCAGAAGGCTGTGGAAGATATTTTAAGTTCTTTCTGTTGAGTTTTTCCCCATTTATTTCACACTGTGGATTTTGTTTCTCCCGTGCATGTATGTATCTTTTCTTTTCTCACTCTCATTTCCCATCTTCCTTTATGTTCCCACTCCTAGTTGTTGTTCCAGAGAGGAGGCATGTATGATGCAGTTGTAAGTATAGACCCCCAACTCAGTTTTGTTTCCTTAACTTTGTAGTTTCCCAAGATCCTTTCCTTTCTTTACTGTAAGCTGCTATTGTCAGTGTGCTGATGCTTTCTGTTTAGTTTGCATATGCTCTTTAAGGAGGTTTCTTGGGAAGCCTGAGAAGCTTGGTGCCAGCTTTTTATTTGAGCAGGGTACCTGGCATAGCTGCAGGGAGTCTGTTAGGTCTGGTCCTGGCTTCGGCATATGAAGCAGACAGCTTTTTCCACTGGGGTTGTTGGCATAAGAAATACTTAGTTTACCTAGGTTGGTAAAATAGTGGGTTTTATTAAGCTTTAAAGTAGTAGTGAAGAAGAACCATAAAGCATTTTATCCTTTACAGCTGTTCATATTCACATTATTTGCCTGCATTCAAATTCCTCAGGCTAGTTTCTCCAGGGTTTCCTGGGCCTTCACATTTAAGCATGGTGGGGAGAGATGTCCAACAGCTCTCAGTCCCCAGCACCAGCACTGTGTGATAGTGGTAGGTTGCTCTAGTCTGCTGTGACATGGGGTAATCTGTCACTCCTTCACAGGGCTCTGAAGAGGACCAGCATGAGAGCCCAGGCAAGAGAACAGGGTGTGATGAATGATGAGAATCTGGGAGTGCTCACACAGCCGACTGGCCTCATGTGAGCACCACACCAAAGCTAATGTTGCTACCGAAAGTCATGCCAGAGCAGGGAGGAACTCTGTTTTGGTGCATATACATTTTCTGATAGTTAATGCAGAATTAATGTACTTAATGCATAATTGGTCCAAACTCTTCAGCATTTAGCATCCTGCACCTTGTGACCCATGGACTCTAAAGCCACCCTGTCTGAAGTGTCAGGGCCTTCGTTTATGTTCTTCGCTATGTCTGGGAAGCCCCCCTCCCAATCTGCAGTTGAGTCTGACAAATCCCACCAGTTTTTTTCAAGGTCTAGGTTAAGTGCTATCTCCTCACTGAGGCTGCAGTTCAGCTTATAAAGGAGCAGTGAGATGGAGGAGCCAGTGGGACTGAACTGGGGAGACAATTGCCAAAGTGACCTTTCTGGAAGTCACACGGAAGCCAGGCACAGTGGTGCACCTGCAGTTCCAACTGGTTGGGAGGCTGAGATGAGAGAATGACTTGAAGATGGGAGAATTATCAAGCTGCAGTGAACTCTGATCATTCCACTGCACTCTAGCCTGAGCAACAGAACAAGACCCCATGTCTTAAAAAAAAAAAAAAATGAGGCTGGACATGGTGGCTCATGCTTATAATCCTAGCATTCTGGGAGTCAGAGACAGGTGGATTGCCTGAGCTCACGAGTTCAAGACCAGCCTGAGCAAGAGTGAGATCCCATCTCTACAAATAGCCAAGCGCTATGGCAGGTGCCTATAGTCCCAGCTACTCAGGAGGCTGAGGCAGGAGGATCACTTGAGCCCAAAAGTTTGAGATTACTATGAGCTATGACACCACAGCACTCTACCAAAGGTGATGAAGTGAGACTCTGTCTCAAAAAAAAAAAAAAAAAAAAAAGGCCCAGAATAGAAGCAGATACAAGAGCAATAACTTGCAGGGAAGGCTGGTCCAGGGAGGGTATGTCAGGATCCCCTTTGCATGGGAGGTATGTGCATGTCAGGGAGTTGGGAGCTGCAGAGAGAATGCAGGAGAGTGAGGTGGGGTTCTCCTCCTGACCCAGTAGGGAGGAAGGAGCCATGGTTAGGATGGGGGCTGTCAAAGGGGCATGTGGCACAGCAGTATCCCCTTATCCCAGCTGTTTGAAGTACCAGACAGAGAAAGATCCCTGGCGAAGAGGCTGGCCCTTCATACTGTGTGAGACTGTGCTGTCACACTAGAGCCTATGAGAATGTGTCTTCCTCTCATGTGCCTCTTTGGGGGAGCACTGTATTTGGTTGATGACAGACAGTATGGAGGATGAACAACTATTTCAGGTTATTCTTTTGGAAAATTCTACCTGAAATCATACGCCCATTACTTAATTTTAAGAGACCTTGCGGATAAGTACAAATGTCTGACTTGAGCTATAGCTAGTAAAAAAATCTTTATAGTTGACAACCAAACCTAGAGATGGAAACTGTTATAGCCATTTTTAACTGTTGAAAGTTTGATGTTAGTGGGTCAAAGGCTGAAAGATAAGTTTATGCTATCCATTACTTGAAACCAGACCCAAAAGCAGTGATAATTTCCATCAACCCTATGGGTTTCAGGTCGCTGGCAGGGACTTCATTGCCTGTTGCTGAGTGTCTGTGTCTGTCTGCACATGGATTTTTTTTCTCCCATAACTGACAGAAATCTAGAGGAAGGGACTCTGGTGTTATGTATTTAGCTTTGCATGTAAATTGACACACAAATGGGGCCTTTTGTCATTCAGCCTGGAGAAGGAGACAGAGAAGATAAGTCAGATTCTGGATACCAGCAGGTCCCCCAGATGGTGGCCAGGAGACCCCTGAGAGACTTTATTGGGCTGGAAGACTGTGACAAGCCCACTCAGGATGCCATGCTCAACTTTAGCTTCTTTGTCACCATTGGCGACATGGACGAAGCTTTCAAATCTATCAAACTCATCAAAAGGTGAGGATGATTCCATTTACTGAGATGTCAAAGATGATAGAATACCTCTTAGAGTCTTTCCTTTCTTTATAACTTCCTTCTAAATAATATTTTTTAAAACTATTAACTCTTTTGTGACTATGTCAATGTGTATTTCATGGTCTTTCCATTCAGTGAAATGCCGTCAAGCTTGCAGAGGCTAGGGTATGGTTGGTGCACTGTGCTACATGACAAGGGCTTTTGGGGAGGCAAAGCTGGATATGTGAGGCAGGTGTGCTGGCTTTTGGCCTTTGTGGTGTTGGGAGTTTCTCAGGCAGTTATTAGATTGTTTTGGTTTATTTTAAAGTGTTCTGGATGCTTCCTAATCAAAAGTTCTTCGGTTGCTAAATATTTGTAATGCCCATCCCTCTGGGAATAACTGCTCCTAAACAGAAAAGGTTCTGGTAACTAAACACAAAAACAGTAAGGTAAAACACAATTAAAATTGCTCTTAAATAGTTATCGATCAAATACTATCTGTAAGCATCACCTTCTTCTATGTTTGAAAAGAATTCATAAATCCACAAGAGCATTTCACAGATTTTAATTTCCAAAAGACAAAGAAATTATTGAAGAATGAAACAAAAGTGGGAAAAGAGGATGTACAGTTAAGCTGCCTGCATTGAGCCCTCCCTTCCTCTTGTATTATTGATTCCTGTCACACAAGAGAGAGTACAGCCCCAGCCCCCTGTCCTGCTGAGACAGTGTGGCCAAACCTCCTTCATCTCCATGGGAAGAGCCTTTCTCACTGGCCATGCAGATGAGAGGACTTCTTGGCTTGAATGTGCTGAAGAGACTGTGTGGCACAGCCCGGTCTGTCTCTGATTATTTCTGATTCTTTTTTTTTTTTTTTTTTTTTTTTTAAGATGAGTTTCACTTTGTTGCCCTCGGTAGCGTTCCATGGCATCATAGCTAATAACAACCTCAAACTCTTGGGCTCAGGCGATTCTGTTGCCTGAGCCTCCTGAGTACTTGGGACTACAGGCACCTGCCACAACATCTGGCTATTTTTAGAGGTAGGGGTCTCACTGTGGCTCAGGCTGGTCTTGAACCTGGGAGCTCAGGTGATCCACCCACCTCAGTCTCCCGGAGTGCTGGGATTACAGGCATGAGCCACTGTGCTCAGCTGATTATTTTTTACTTAATATAAATATGATTATAGACTGTAACTGACAAATGGCCAGTGTTAAAATTTTAGTGTAGTTACATAGTCATGTATATAATACAAGCAAAATTGTACAGTGTTTCAAATAGTCCATTATTCTTTAAAAAAAAATTATTTTTAGCATATGATTAGAAATAAAAATCTCTTGTAGGAAAAAAGTCAAGTGGGGGAAGCTAAAAGCCAACTGTTGGCATTAGTGTGCTGAACTACATCTGCAGATCCAGTTTTCTAGTGCTCTTTGCTGGCTGTGCCAGCTGTGAAAGTTTGATGATAGTGGGTCAAAGGCTGAAGGATAAGTTCATGCTATCCATTTCTTGAAACCAGACCCAAAAGCAGTGATGATTTCCTTCAACCCTAAGGGGTTCAGTGCCTCTGGCAGGGATTTCGTTGCCTGCTGCTGAGTAATCTGTGTTTTTCTGCACATGTAAGTGGTACATTTCAGTTACTGTCAGGTGAAGACAAATTCCTGGGGCCACGTCGGCTTCAAAATCCTAATCGATGACCTTAACGTTTGCTGGAAGGTCAAAAGCAACAAAGCTAGGCATTTATTCAAGGAGGGGCAGCCAGATAGCTAGGCCCTAGCTTTTCATGGTACCCTCTGGCCCCTCTTTCAGTTTCCCCATCCTGCTGCCTCTGGGCAGCCATGCAGCTTTCAGTCAGAGAAAGTGCCTGGGCTAGCACTGCACCACAGTTACATATACACACACGGAGTCAGGCAGCTGGATTCTGGCTACGCAGGTTCTGACCCCTGAGTTGTAGCTCTTAGATGTTTTCTGCATAGCCTGCAGAATTATAGCTTATAGATCTCTTATAGATTTAGGAGATTTGGAATTGCTGTTATTTGTAATGAATGTGGGTCGTGGAGGCGTTTTGTAGCTTACCAAGCATTTAGCTAAAGATAGGGTAAAGATTTTGGAGGGAAAAAAGTAAATAAACCAATCTGTTTGAATTTCATTTAAAGTAAGTAGATTTCTTCCTTCTTACTGTACTAGCTATTGATCTGCCATCACATGGCCATTGTTTTCAGAGTCTATAGGGACAAGGACTCTGAGATCCAATTGAATGAAGACGTGAACAGGGGCAGATGCGCCACTAAGTCTTTAAAATGGTTATTTCAATAAAAAAAAAAAAAAAGTTTATTTCAACCGTTAACATCAGCCTGAAAAAATTACCAAAAAATTGATCAAATTCTCTTCACTCATGTGGCAATGTAGATGGACAAAATACAAGTTTCAGAGTTAAGAGGTTTGCATTTATTTTAACTTAGATAAAGAAAAATAGTTGGGAGTAAGACGTACACTATAAACATGCTATCATCATAAAACCATTACTCTCTGGTTATGATTCTTACTCAAGTTATATCATGGCTATTTCAAGAAAATCTTCCTGGGTGTTCTGCTTTACCCAAGTAAAATATGGCCCCTCCCAGCAGATGCAGAATAAATTAATCCCAACCACAGAGGAAAGCCTGGCAGCCACGCACTCTCACTCCAAGTCTCAAAGTCTGGTCTCCACCCTTGAGCATACACATGAAGCCACGTGTGCTGACCACATCAGGTGTAGACATATTATATATACACACACACATATATATATACTTATATGTAACAGTAAAGGTACATGTGTATCATACATATGTGTACACATATGGGCTTAGCATGTGCCTCTGCACAATGACAGTGACTTGGCAGAATCCCTCAGTTTCTAGGACTTTCTGTGATAATGGATCTTCACAGAGAGCCTTGAGGAGGGCAGCTCAGCACGGTGACTCCACATAGTCATTGTCCAGCCCCCGGCGGAACCGCGCTGTAAGGGAGCGGCTGATGACAATCACCCTGGGTGCCATGCAGTCCTCTCTCCTGTGAAGAATGTTCCAGATGAGCATGGCTGCTGCCAGGGTGGCCAGAAGGCAGGCACCAATGTTCAGGTAGCAAGACCAGGACAGGTTAGTATATGGGCCGATTCTGTAGAAAGTCACCAGCCCAATGACCAGGACAAAACCTGCAAATGAAAGGGAAATATTTAGAGTCAGGGAAGGACTTCAGAAACTTGATTTAGAGCCCACACCAAAGGCAAGTTCCATTCTTTTCCCTAACCCTTTGTCTCCCCAGAATAGCCTGTTTGATGGTACAGTTACTTAGTATTGAGCAGCATTTTATTGAACCTTCTGTGAGCTCTTAGGACTTTTGGATCTGGGGCTATGGAGGGTGGTAGGTGTCTGCTTAACTCTGACATGGAGGTGGGACATGGTGGCCCATGCCTATAAGTAATAGCACTTTGGAGGCCAAGGTGGGAGGATCACTTGAACCTGGAAGTTGGAGACTGCAGTGATCTGTGATGACTGCGCTCTAGTCTATCTCTAAAAACAGAAAATTAAGATGTGGAATCATTCTGGGTGGCTCCAGAAGGAAACAGTTTGGTTAGGGTATATTGTTCTTGTGATCCTGCCATCAGGCCTTTGCTTCAGGTCAGCACTGACACTTGCAACAGCAACTCACTGCTCTTCCTGACCCCAGAAAAACCCAGCATTAATTTTGTGTTAAATCTTCAGCTAAGCATTTTGGCAGGTGCCTGTAGTCCCAGCTACTCAGGAGGCTACGGCAGAAGAATTACTTGAACCTACGAGTCTGAGGTTGTTGTAAGCAATGATGACTCCATGACACTCTAGCCTGGGCAACAGAGTCAAACTCTTGTCTCAAAAAAAAAATTTGTGTTAACTATATCTCTGACTTTTGTAAATGCTTAATTCATTCAAAGTAAAAGAAAATACGTATTTTCTGTATCTTATCTAGAAATGACTCAGATTAACTTAGTCCAAATTTGTGTTCATAAGAGTTTTCATGTTCTTAGCTTTTTCTTTCAGAAAAGATAGAGATTTTCTTTTAAACATCAAGATGGCCTGAGTCTGCAGGCATAGGGAAGTGGGTAGAAAATTAGGTCAGGGGCTCTGTCCGACTCTGGTGTGTTTGGTTTCTCTCTTCACTTCCAAGTGTATGCATCTAACTCTAGAATGTCCACATTCCTCCTCTCCTGCTCTGTCTCCTTCCCTGCTCTCCTCTTCTCCTTCCAAGTCTGAAACCAGAATAGGACAGGTGAGTCATGAGCTCACCTTGGTCAACAAGGGCTTGTTCACTTTTGCTTAGTAGTTAGTACCAGGCTCACTTCTCATTGTGGCATTTTTGTTATTGTTTGGGGGTTTTTTTGTTTGTTTTGTTTGTTTTGGTTTGGCGTTTAATCTTTATTATTCTTGGCTAAAATTTTTAAAAAAACTATTTTTCCTTTTTCTTTTTAAGTTTTGTTTTTTTTTTTGTTGTTTGTTTTTTTTTTCAAATTAATATGAGGGTACAATTTTTAGGTTACATTATTCTCACTTTCCAGGTAAAGTTCCATTTGTAGAAGAGCCCCTCACCCAGGGGGCGTGTTATATACCCTCACAATGTGCCCCTTGGTGAGATCCTGCCTCATGTCCTCCCTCCTGCCAGATGCCCCCCCCTTCCCTCCTCCTGCTTCCCTCTACCCCTGAACTGGACTATATTAGTGTTTTATGGTTCTTGTGAGCCTGTAATTGTTTATATATTGATTTCATATTAGTATGGAGTACATTGGATATTTATTTTTCCATTCTTGCGATTGTTTTGTTTAGTTTTGTTTTGAGAATATCCCTCTCACGGTGGCTAGAGTGCTATGGCATCAATCCTAGCTCACTACAACATACAATCTTGGGCCCAAGAAATTCTGCTGCATCCTCCTGAGTAGCTAGAACTATAGGCACCTGCGACCACATCTGGCTAATTTTCTCTATTTTTAGTAACAATGGTGGTCTTGCTTTGCTCAGGCTGGACTTGAGCTCCTGGCCTGAAGTAATCCCCTGGCCTCGGCCTCCTAGAGTGCTGAGATCACAGGTACCAGCCACCGCACCCAGCCATTTTATAGCTTTGTCTTTAAAGAGCTCCAAACACTTGATTTTATTAGTTCTTACTATAGGAGAATCAAGATTTTATGCCTCGGGAGGTGCCTGTGGCTCAACGGAGTAGGGCACCAGCCCTATATGCCGGAAGTGGCGGGTTCAAACCCAGCCCCGGCCAAAAAAAGAAAAAGATTTTATGCCTCAAATGTGTCACCTAGGGTAGCAGGTCCCTGCTGTTTGTTAGTGACATCAGTACTAATAGGGTTGCAGATCTTAATCCAGCTGGAGGTCCAGTCTCCCAGGATGGAAGAGAGACTGCCACTGTCCTGTTGCCTAGAGAGCTGTCCCAGCAGCCTGCTCCTTTCCTTCCCCCTGCAACTGAAGGACACACCCAAAGGTCGTTCAGGAAGCCTTAGGGCCAAGCTGGAGCCATGGCCAGTTAGAGTGAGGAGAGCTGCCCAGGCCCTAGCCCTCTACCCATCTCCACCAGTGCCCCTACCTGTCTGTCAGGCTGACCTGCACGAGTCTGTTTCTTGTATACAAAGTGCCAGAGACTCTCTATGACCTGGACCAGACCGGATCAAACTCTCCAGCCCCTCTCATACTCACTGCCTCTCTCCCAGGCTCTGACGATGCTCAGCCTTCCACTGTCACCTCCACCTAGCCTGCATGTTGACACCTGTCCATCTGTTCATGCTGGTCTCCTCACTCCCAGTGGCCTCCCCTGCCTGTCTCAGGAAGCCAAAGCACACATGTCCCTGTGTGACCACGGAGGACAGGGCAGTACCAAGAGGGATAGACAGAGATAGGAACATAGAAAGACACAGAGATGGAGACATTTAGAGCAGAGACACAGAGATAGAGAGAGACAGACCTACAAAGGGAGACAGATACAGGGAGACAAGGACACACAGAGACAGAGACAAAAAGATAGAGACACAAAAAGTGAGAGATGCCTAACAGGGTTGTTTTCTCTCAACACCCAAGCATTATCATCTTATCCTTACTGTGCCCTTCAGAAAGTGAATTAAACATTTATCAGCCACCATTTTGTCCTAAACAATGCCAATGACTAATTACTATGTTAATTGTTTATAATACTTGTGGAGTTTTTATATGTGTAAAGCTCCCAGATATTTCCATTCTATGAAGAATAACGTTCTGTTGATAATGTACACTAACCAAAGGACACTTCTGACATTTCTCTACCAGGGAGGAGTGTATTCTCTGCTTACAGTTTTATGGTGTGAATTTTTGCATCAGTGGGGGTAAAGGAATTAGAGCCTATATTTTGTGTAATGAAAATGAAAATACTTTCAGCATTTGCTCTCATTTTTAATGATGATTTTGGGTACTTTTTGCCAGTCAAGGGAATTTGTCCTGCTTGTTTCAAGATTTGGCAGAGGTGGCATGGCAGGCAGAGTGGGTGCATCGGTGGGCAATGTGGGGTGCCAGTGTGCATCTGGGATGAGAGGCTGGGCAAGGGCTGCTGGCAGTGGATGCAGTGGGAGCTTTGGATGGGGAGCTGAGGCGCAGGTGGGCAAGTGATACAAGACGAGAAACCAGTGTGGTCAGAGGAATTTACCCAGCCAGCAGTGGCTAGCTTTTATCATGGATTCACTGTGAGGAAGAATGCAGACACTCATCATGAGGCCTCAGCTCCAATTTTACAACATCTTCCATCAAAATGGAACAGTGTAAAGGAACTGGACACCTCCCTTGGCCTCCAGGGAAAACACTGAGCAGGGATGACCCCATCACACCTCTGCCATCTGAGGTGGGAATCAGTTTCTATCGTGCATAGAGAGGACCTGGAAGTAGTTTCATTGCAAGATGTTTTCACAGAGATTTGGGAATTGTGAGAACCTGACTGGAAGAGCTGACCCCAAACCTTTTGGAATGGACTAATAAGCGCTTGTCCATGGGGCTGGCAAAATTAGAAAGGGAGGAGACAAGCACTGGCAGGAGTACAAAGCAGGGGGAGCTGCCTTCAACAAGGGGCTCTACTGACCACAATCACCCAGAAAACAGTGTAGAGTTAACATGGGGCCCACAGTCCCATACCCAGCAGAGTAACCGAATGAATCTCCTACACAATCACGGCCTCAAATCAGCCACCTTCAAAATGCACATCTGTAGTAGACAGACAAGCTTTGCACAGCCCAGCAGTGGACAGCCATCCTGTGGGGAGGAGGAGCTGTGGGCAGATGGTGGGAGGCTTGTGTTACGAGGGTGTCTTAGAGATGTGCTGGCCCCTGAGGAAGTCAGGAAGTTGCAAGGGACACATATGGAACAGTTCATCTATACACAATTGAAATTGACTCAGCTTCACAGGATGCTTTTTAGGAAAATTCAGAGCAGGAATAAAACTATGGAAAATATGGGCATGACTGGTCCCGCACAGGAGAGCAGTCACCACTGGGGAGGAGAGAGGCTTCTCGGCATTCATCTTATTGTGGCAGCAAGAATGAGTGCGTGTTGGGCCGCGCCTGTGGCTCAAAGGAGTAGGGCGCTGGCCCCATATGCTGGAGGTGGCAGGTTCAAGCCCAGCCCTGGCCAAAAACTGCAAAAAAAAAAAAAAAAAGAATGTGTGTTTTATTGGTTCCATTGTGTATATATTTTACAATAAAACATATTTAAAGAACTAATTTTAGGCTCAGCGCCTATAGCTCAAGCAGCTAAGGCTCCAGCCACATATACCAGAGCTGGCCGATTCAAATCCAGCCCGGGCCTGCCAAACAACAACAACTACAACCAAAAAATAGCTGGGAGTTGTGGCAGGCGCCAGTGGTCCCAGTTACTTGGGAGGCTGAGGCAAGAGAATCGCTTAAGCCCAGGAGTTGGAGGTAGCTGTGAGCGGTGATGCCATAGCATTCTACCCAGAGACTCTGTCTCAAAAAAAAAAAAAAAAAAAAAAAAAAAAAGAACTAATTTCATATTCTTCAGGTAACAGGCACTTCCTCTGGAAGGCAGACGTGACAGTGGGGCACATGGTCTGTGGCTGTGCTGCTTGGCCTTGACGCACTTCTCCCACAGCTACACCAGGATCTTTATAAAATACAGCATGTCTCCACCATGCTGCAAACCTCCCCAGGGCTTCTCATTGTGACTATGACTCTGTACCTTGGCCTGGTGGCCTTGCCTGGTGCCCGACACTTAAGCCTTCCCCATTTCTGTCACACTGTGGCTATTCTGGCCCCTTTCCACTCCTCTGAGCTGCCAGCTCCACCTACTCTTGGCTTTCCCTCACACTGCCAGCCCTTGGCTTGACTGGTTTAGAGAGAAGGAGCTCCTTCCTATCCCTGACTCCTCAGGTCCCAGCCCAGAGCATGCCTGCCTGCTTCATAGCACCTGGCTTACTCCACCTGTCATCATTGCTGTTTACCCAATTAGCCTCATCCTACCCTCTCTGGAGGGCAGGCTCCCAGTGGCCAAAGCATAACCCATTGCTCCCAGGAAGGCTCTCTGCAATTGTTGAGTAATTCCAAGCACATCAATGTAGATGTAAAATAGATTGGATGGGTGCATCATACAGTGGTATATGTGAAACTTAATAAATGTGGAATGTAAATGTCTTAACACAGTAACTGTGAAATTACCAGGAAGGCTATGTTAACTAGTGTGATATAAACGTGTCAACTGGTCTGTGAAACTAGTGTATGATGCCCCATGATCATACCAATGTACATAGCTATGATTTAATTAAAAAAAAAAAAAAATAGATTGGATGCAGTGCAGATCTGCAAGAGAGGAGGCGAGGGAACACCAACCTAAACTTTTCAGTGACCACTCATCACATGGGGACCTGCTGACCAGCCTTGCCTCAGTGCTACATGGGAGCTGGTGCCAGTACACTCACACAGCATCTCACGCAATTGGTAGAAAGATACACTGATTCTCAAGGACCCGTTTGTGTTAGTTGCGTGTGCGTGTGTTCAGTGTATTACGTGCCAGGGCCCTATGAGGCTTTAGCACAAATCCACAGATGGCTAAGGTGCTATTGACTTGTCCTTAGGGAACTGGCTTTCCTCTCTAGGGGATAAAGATGGAATTTGTCACTGTGGCTACGGGAGTGGGCATGTGCTCCCAGCAGGTGCCATTTGTTGGAGTTTCCAGCACACAGAGAAGTCACTCCAAACTATAAATCAAAAGTGAAAATATTAAATCATGGAACAAATTCACAGAGCATGTAGTAAAAGCAGCAGCGCAGCCTACTAGCCCCAAGGCAGGGCTCTGCTGGGTGCCCTCTCCAGCAGTGGGAAAATGTGCTGTCCCTCTGCCTGCTAGCATGGCAGCCACACAGGGCTGCTTAATTGTGTTGCTGTTCTGTTGTTATTTTCTTAAGTGCTTGTAGCAAATGAGTGTTAATTATTTTTTCACTTTTAAATTTTATTTTTAATTATCATGGGTTCATAATAGTTGTATATATTTATAGGGGGCTGGATGCGGTGGCTCATGCCTGTAATCTTAGCACTCTGGGAGACTGAAGTGGGAGGATCATTTAAGGTCAGGAGTTCAAGACCAACCTGAGCAAGAGGGAGACCCCATGTCTACTAAAAATAGAGAAAATTAGCTGTGTATCCTGGTGTGTACCTGTAATCCAAGCTACTCAGGAGGTTCAAGTAGGAGGATCACTTGAACCCAGGAGTCTGAGGTGGTTGTGAGTTATAATGATGACGCTGCCCTCTGACCTGGGCAACAAAGCTAAATAACCCTACCACCACCACCAAAAAATTGTCGTATAAATATAGGGTAGATGTGATGTTTTGTTGTAGGCATATAATGTGTATTAAATTAGGGTAATTGGGGTATCCATCACCTCAGCCATTTATCATTTCAATTCCACTCTTTTAGTTTTTTGTTTTGTTGTTGTTTTTGCCCGGGGCCAGGTTTGAGCCCACCACCTCTGGCATATGGGGCTGGCACCCTACCCCTTTGAGCCACAGGTGCTGCACTCCTTTAGTTATTTTAAAGTATGCTCTAACTTCTTGTAGGATATAATTGCTTTGTTATGCTGTCAAATATTATTCATTCTGTCTAACTATATTTTTGTATCCATGAGCCACCCTGCTTTATCCCCCCACCCTGCTACCCTTCCAGCCTCTGGTAACCATAATTCTGTGTCTCCATGAGATCAATTTTTTAAATATTTAGTTCTCACATGTGACTGAGAACATGTGAGATTTGTCTTTCTGTGCTTGGCTTATTTCACGTAACATAATGTTCTTCAGTTCCACCCACGTTGTTGCAAATGGCAGGATTTCATTCTTTTTGTAGCTGTATGATACTCCATTGAATATAAGTACCACAATTTCTTTACCCATTTATTTGTTGATAGTCACTTAGGTTGTTTCCAAATCGTGGCTATTGTGACTAGTGCTGAGGTACACATGGGAGTCCAGGTATCTTTTACATGTGCTGAATTTCCCTCCTTTAGATATATGCTCAGCAGTGGGATTGCTGGGTTATAGGGTAGTTCTATTTTTAGGTTTTTGAGGAACCTGCCTACTGTTCTCCATAGTGGAGTACTAATATCCTTGCCAGCATTCATTATTGCCTGTCTTTTTTTTTTTTAATTTATTTATTTTTATTGTTAAGTCATAGCTGTGTACATTGCCTGTCTTTTTGATAAAAGTTATTTTCACTTTCTCATTGACATTTTGATTTGCATTTCACTGATAACTAATGATGTTGAGTATGTTTTTGTGTATTTGACCATTTGTATGTCTTCCTTTGAGAAATGTCTATTCAGATCTTTTGTTTATTTTTCATTGGATTATTTGGTTTTTTCCTTTTGAGTTTTTAGAGCTCCTTACATATTCTAGTTATTAATCCCTTGTCAGACGGGAATATTTTCTCCCATTTTGTGGGTTGTCTCTCCACTTTGATGATTGTTTCTTATGCTGTACAGAAGCTTTTTACCTTAATGTGATCCCATTTGTCCAGTTTTGTTTTGGTTGCCTGTGATTTTGGGTATTTCTCAAGAAGTCCTTGCCCTAGCTGATGTCTTAAAGCACTTCCCAAATGTTTTCTTTTAGTAGTTTCATATTTTCAAGTCTTAGATTTAAGTCTCTCATCCAGGCTTGGCACCCGTAGCTCAGTGGATTACAACGCCAGCCACATGCACCTGGCCTCGACCTGCTAAACAACAACTACAAAAAAAAAAAAAAAAATAGAAGGGTGTTGTGGTGGGTGCCTGTAGTCCCAGCTACTTGGACTGGGCAAGAGAATCACTTAAGCCCAAGCCCAAGAATTTGAGGTTGCTGTGAGCTATGATGCCACAGCACTCTACCAAGAGTGACCTAATAAGACTGTTTAAAAAAAAAAAAAGTCTTTCATCGATTTTTATTCAATGTTTGTATATGGAGAGAGATAAGGGTCAGATGAAACTGGATGTCCAGTTTTTCCAGCACCATTTACTGAAGAGAGTGTCCTTTCCATACTGTATGTTCTTGGCACCTTAGTAGAAGAAAAGTTCAGTGTAAATGTGTAGATTTATTTCTGGGTTCTCTGTTGTGGTTAATAATTTTCTTAGGATCAGCATCATATGCTTTTGAAAATAGAGTAGGCTGTTTTAACCTATTTATTACTTTACCTCCTATGGTTAGCTGTATTGCTTAACACGCACACAAACTCAGGGTTCAGAGCTGTATCTGCTTCTGAGAATACTTTTTTTTTTTTTTTCTTTGAGACAGAGTCTCACTCTGTCACCCTAGGTAGAGTGCCATGGAAACATAGCTCACAGCAACCTAAAACTCTTAGGCTCAAGTGATCCTCCTGCCTCTGCCTCCCAAGTAGCTGGAACTGCAGGTGCCTACCAAGACGCCCAGCTAGCTTTTCTGTTTTGAGTAGAGATGGGGTTTCACTCTTGTTCAGGATGGTCTCGAACTCCTGAGCTCAAACCATCCCCCCCACCTCGGCCTCCCAGTATGCTGGGATTACAAATGTGAGCCACCATGCCAGGCTGAGAACACTGTTTTTTAAAATACAAGATGAAAGAACACTGAGTCTAGAAATGGATTAAAGATGTATAAATTCACATGTGCACAAGCAACCTAGGCATAGCCAGCTACATCCTCCAAGTACGAGTTGGAAAAGTGATGAGAACTGTGCATCAGTGTAAATAGCAAGTCTGATAGGTGTTTACAAGGTAAAATGAACAAGTCAGGTCCCTGCCTGTCATTGTTAGTCTTGAAAACTATTTATTAAAAATCTAACAACAAGTGGCACTGGGCTAGTTTTGAGTGGAGTTCTGGGTCTCTCACTTCTCTAACTAGTGGCTGTACTTTTATTGGCCCTTATTATTCCTAGAGTAGTAGAAAAGAAAAGTTTATAGCTGTACCTTGTGTGAAAAAGGTTAGCTAAAATTTTATGTTTATATTACGTATTTTGTGTAAAGACCAGTGTTAACTTCATTTTACTTTGGTATAACTTAGAAGACAAAAAAAGTTTATAAATGTAAAACAGTCCTCTCATATACCAGTGAGATTACAAAGGGCCCACCAGAACACTGGGCCCAGGCTATGAACCTCATGAGGCACCTGCATGGATCTGAGCACACCAGAAGTATGAGGATGGGGCTGGCCAGAGACACAGGCTCTGGGGGCATAGCTGTTAGAGATTGTCGTTGGCTCTTGTAGTTCACAATTATCCAGATCCTACACTGACTGACAGAGAAAAGTTTATGTACGTGCACTAAGCAGACACGTGGCCTGAGGGAATCTTCCGTGTGATCTGTGTGTCAGCAGTAAAAAGCAAATGAAAATATGGGACTACAGAGGCACACGTGGCTGCACACACTCACTGGGTAATGGCGCTGTGCTGTGGGTGTTGCTCTGGAGTAAAGCAACCTTTCACACCCATAGACTTCTCTGCTGGGAGATGGGCTGGCTGCAAGCATTTCTGTCACTGTCTTGATGTGAAGGTCCCTTTCTTCCCATTGTTCTTTCCCTTAAAGATTTTTCTCCCAGAACTTAATCAGTTTTCTAGAAGCAAATCTAAGGGAAGAGTTTTAATAAACATACTAAACTGTACACATGGAATCGATTCCATCTTCATGAAGTTATACTGCCAAAGCAAACAGCCTCTTCCTGTGAGCCAGCCACCAGCAGTGTGAGTTACAGCTTAGCCAGCCACATGGCCCTTTTCCCTCTCCTTTCCTTCCTGCCTGCTTCCCAGGGCTTCAGCTTCTGTCACAAGGCCTTCCTTTTGGAGAGACTGTCAAATATACACACAGGTGGCATAAGTGGAGGGACCCTGGGGCTGACCCCTGGCGCTCTTCACAGAGCTACAGGACTACCAAGCAGTACCCAGGCCATGGGCCCAGGGCCCTACAGAGGAGCTTTTTGGGGAAGACAGACTCACAGCATCTTTTGCAACCATTGCAGTTGGCAGTTTCCAGTTGTGAGCAGAAAGAAGAAGGTGATCCAAATGATTCTCCTCTAGAGGGAGGTAACTGGGAAGGGAAAGGTGAGAGACACGTGTAGGATTCCTGGGAGTGCAAAGCTGCACAGCATTCTTAGCAATGGGGGAAGGTGAAAGGAAGAGAAAGGCAGATGTAGTTGGGCAGAGACTGAGGACAAAAGACAGAGAAGTGAATGATCCAGACCAAAAAGTACTGCCTTCTTTTGTATTTCTTGGAGAAGATCCCCACATCTATGAAAATAGCAGAATTCTTCTCCAGCTCATGAGATGCCAGTTCAGTAAGTACTTATCTCCACTGACTGCTTGAGAACTGATAAATCAGCATCTTTAGGGGATGGACTGCAGGCCATTAATGTATATATAAGTTTTGCCAGCATAAGAACAAATCTTTGTTTTTTTCTTTGAAAGCAATTTATTTGTTCCTGGGTAACAGAATACAGGGAAGGAGCAAGGCAACGCCTATAATCCCCTGGTTGCACATTAGAACAAATCTTGAGAGTTGCAGAAGTGGAGGAAGAAAGCCAGCAGATATGAAGCTGGGTATGGCTCCTAGGCACCTTTGCCCAGGGCCCATAGCACTGTCTGAGGAGAGTGAGAGGGGACATGCCCCTATAGCAGGCCCTGCATGCCTCATGTCATCCTGAGAGGATAACACTCTCAGAGTCATCCTACTTGAACTTGAGGGGCCTGTGTTGGGGGAGGGAGCTAGCTGAGCCAGGAGGTGAAGAGTTTCCAGAGTGCAGTGTTGGAAGTGATCTTGGTGAACATTTATGTCCATCAGCTATGGAAGCATGTGCAGTGAAACATTGCAGTTTGCAGATGACACTGAACTCTGAAGTGCCAACATACAGAAATTGAGGTGTGAGCAGTCAGAAAATGAACAAGTGCAAATTCTGTTTCAGGGGAAACAGAACTGTGTGTGGCATGAGGGCTTGAGCCTATCTGTTAGCTTCCATGGAAGATTTTAAATTGTTGGAGAATGTTCCCAAGGAAAACCTAAGTGCCACATGGAAGGCTGTTAAAAAAAAAAAAAAAAAACATAAAACAATTGACTTCTGCAAGTCAGCCTTTTCTCAGAGTATCACTGGTTATCATGGAGACAGGTTGGTATCATCCTGTGTCCTTGAGGTAGTAATTGGGATTATTTTTGTTATATGCCATCATTTTTCAAATTATAATGGTAATGGAGACGAAAGATTGTTTTAAAGGTGGAAGCAGGCGGGAAGCAGAGCCTTTGTCATCAGGATCACTCTCATCTACCAAGACCCAGCTCTAGACAGAGGGGCACACTGCTAAGCCAGAGGTCTTGTAGCAAGGAAGCCACAGGTCCTCACACAGATGCAGGAGAGTACATGTGGGCGATGACTGAGGGGGTGGCTGTGACCTCACCAGATTGACCCTGGGGCATGGCCATGGTTCTCTCTGGATTCTGCTAGGCAGCATGGTTGCCCTGGTGGCTTCAGTCATGGCAAATGAGTTGCCCTTTGAAGATGCCACTTGACCCAGGAACAGAGTCTTGTATGGCTGGCCACTATATTGTCCCATCTAATAATGTAGGCCAACCTTGATTAATTAGTCCTGGGCAGAGAAAGCAAGGCGCAGGATAGCTGTGTGAGAACCAGAGGAGCAGGCAGGAGTGTACTATAGTAGGAACATTCAGAGCCTGGCAGAGTCCTCACCAAGAAGGACAGTTGCCCACCCAGGGTGGACAGCAGAAGTGCCTTGTGGGATTCTCCCTGTGCCTCAGTGCTCACAGGCCCTGTGGAGAGTCCATGGCCTGCACCAGTGAGCACATTTGCCATACTTTGAAACTGAGCATTTCTCAGCGTGGGTTGTTACCCAGCACATCTGTGGTCCAGGTGATCACTCTCCCCACCACACAGATGGCACCAAGTTGAAGGGACTCAGGGCTGACCAGGGTAGACCCAGCAGCCTGCAACTGGGACACACTTGAGAGCTTACAACATTCTCATGAACCACATCGAGCTAAGGAGCCCCTCAGCTTTCTGCCCTGCTCCCAGAAGTGCTCCAGTATCTGGTGCCAGAGCCAGAGGGTGGCTGCAGTAATCAGAAGCTGGAATGACCTTCTTACCTTTCATAGGTCACCTGCCCTGATCCCAGTCAACACTCCTTCTCTTTCTGTGCCTGTCGACCCAAATCAGTGAGACTATATAGAACATGCAAGGGCCAGAGTGCAATAGAGAAAAGAGAAGAGGCATTGGGAAGGAAGGAAGGCACAGTAATAAAAGAGAAAAAGGCCTGTGGTGTGAGCAGATGAGCTCTGCAGCCACACAGCTGAGGAGAGTGAGAGGGGACATGCCCGTAGGGCAGGCCCTGCATGCCTCAAGTGCCTTCTCTTGGGCTCAGGGCAAGAAGAGGAGGCCACAGCACTGAGGGGCAGGGTGGTCCCTTCACAACCCAGGTGTGGTGCTGAGCCTAGTCCTGGTGCCCAAAGAGGCTGATGGAACAAACAAGGGAAAGCACAGACCATGACCCTCCCTGTTCTAGGATAACGGAGTCCCCTTCTAGGTATGCGGCATTCTCTTGCCTCCCCAGTGATACCATGTATTTTCCCCTCCTCTTTTTACGAGCATCCTACCCCTTGCTTGCCCCACCTCGGCCGGGCCGGGTGCTAGGACTGAGGTCCGCTTGCATAACAGGTAATAGCAGGCGTTTCCTCGTCCTGTGACAGGACATCCTGGCGCCCTCCAGTCTCTCCCCAATCACAGGAAAAAAACTCAACTCTAAAATTAGCAGCATGATAGAAGAAAGGCACATAGCTGCTCTCCGTCCTGTTTGTCAATGAAGCCAGTCTAAACAGGGCCAAATGCATTTCCTTTTTGGGCAAAACAGACCTTTTAGGGGTGATGGTTGGACACTGAGAGGAAGAGAGTAGCTGCCTGAAATGCCAAGGGTCACCACCCGGTACTTTTGGCCTTTCCCCCTGGCCACCACCTGTGGTGGTTTTTGAACAGAGCCTGGTCCAACCTTGTCAGAGGTTGTACTGGCCTGGAAATACTCAGGAGAGGGGAGCACAGTACCCACTCCTGGTACCAGTTCCCCCATCCAGGACATGGTCCTCAGGAGACCTTTAGCAGCATCCCTGAGACTGCTGCAGGACAATATGATTTTCGTTAATTGAGGTGCTTTTCTCCATTTTGATTGTTAAACAGATGTTATTTGAAAACACCACTACCTTGTCCTGAAATAAGAGTTTGCAGAGAAAATAAGCTATCATTTTCAACATGCCAAACCTATTAGCAGTTCTCCTAATAATTCCAAATAAGACTCTCAAGATTTATTAAGAAATACAGTGATCAATTTGATTATCCTGCTGAAAGGAGTTATTTTAAGAATCAAAACCAATTTCTTTTGTTTCTTTTTTGCCACTAATACACCTTCATTTTTTAGCCCAGTGTTTCCTAATCACATTTTCCAAATCTTCCATTTCCTTTTTTAAAGGATGGAATTTCAGATAGTCACACGTGATAGAGACTAGTGGTCTCTGGATGACTGATAACTGTCTCTGTTTTATGGCCCTGAGGTCAGCAGAGGGCAACATGGGCGGCTTCCTGAATGAGCCCTGTCCCCTGGAATCTCATGTTTTCACCACAGTTATGGAGGAGGGAGAGGACAGAACTGAGCCATTTCATTAGTACTCACCATCAGTGGGGAGCAGAGAGCACCCGTTTCACACTTGTGTAAACTGAGACTCAAGTTGGCTCAGGGTGTGCCCAAGTTCATACTGATGGGGACAGAGCCAGGATACAGTTCCAGTCCTAAAGCCAAGCCCTGTTTTCTTCTACCAAAGCCTCATGGGGAACTGACTGACCCAGGACAACACTGCCACAACAGTGCCCAGGACAGCCCAGTGTCCTGATTCCCCTGGGGTGCCTTTCATCACACGAGTACCTGCCAGGGCCTGTTGGCCTCATTCTAGAAATTGTATTTCTCAAGAAAGATAAGAGCCCAGGATTCATTATTTCCTCAAACGATTTACTTCAAACTCCCTGCCGGTTCTCCTGTCCAATGCTAGGAGATGCTATGGTTCTGTACCAAGAAGGAAAGGAAAGTAGCTCTGCTAAAACCTGGCCACACTGGCCCTGTGATGATTGGGGTCCCTTCATAGACACTGAGCTGATGTGTTCCCAATGAGCAGCAGGAATCCTGATCTTGGCCCTTGTCCATGAGCCTTCAAAGTCTGAGCCAGCAAGACAGGGTAGCGGTAGGAGGAAAACCCCTGGTCGATAGAGGTCCTGACTGGACAGCTGCTGTGGATTTCACCATTTGTCTAGAATTCCCCCAGAACATTCATGGATTATTAATGACAATTCTATTTCTCTCACTGGTTAAAGATAGCAAGGTGTTCTCATGCCCTAGGCCATGTCAGCTCCAGAGTAACAGGTGGGCCCACCACCATACATCTGTCCTCCTGACCTTGCTCCAGGCCCTCTGGCCCCCACACTCCTGTGGAGCTCAGGGAAGCATCTGTGTCAGAGTCAGGCAGGGGTGTCGCATGCCTTACTGGCTACTGGACCTTCTGCGACGTGCTAGCTTTTTCTCTATACTTGGTCTTATACTGCTCTTACAATAGGCCTGTGTTGGCCCCAGAAGGTCCCTGGAAGCTGTTTGTAATAGAGTGGCCTCCCCATTCCTGCTCTCCCACTCTGCCCAGGGCTGACTCTGCCCTTCCCTGGCTGGCCCAGCATCAAGGGAAGTGAGTGACCCAGGCTGCTCCATGTGGCCTGCAGAAGTGTCCACCATTTAGAAGAGCAAAGCCCCAGCTCTGGTATGTGGCTCAGGATTTAGAATGGGAGAAGATGTCTCAGAGACACAAAGCCAGGTGGGGCCAAGTGGGTTTCTGTTTTGTTTTATCCACAGCAGCAGGTGGGGAAGGAGGATGCCCCAAGGGACTCTCAGTAACCCTGTGACCACACATAGAGGTACAACCTACAGCTTCCCCTCAGACCACCAAAGGCCCTAGGGACCCCCCTCCCCCATGACATCTAAAGGCCACAGTAAGCCTGCCAGTTCTGATGAGGGCTAAGGGCACACCTGCCTAGGATACTTACTCGCTAGCTGGAATGCAGCAGCCATGGCCTCCTCCCAGCACTGGGCATCAGGCGACAGCAGGGGGAGGCCTGTGAGCCCCAGTATGAAGGTGAGCTGACCCGCAGCAAGCGCTGCTGTGGCAACCAGGTTGCAGGCTCTCATCATGTCGAACTGTACTGTGGGTGGGGGGAGAAGATAGGTGGTTAGCACTGGTGGGCTCCCAGCCAGGCTGGTCCCATGACCACTTTCTTAGTGTCTTTAATGCCTTTGAAAAGGCTACTGCAGAGCCTTTTGAAGCGTAGTGGCCTTCCCTCACCTGCCTGAGAGCCCCTGTATTTCCTTGACCACTAGAGACGCCTCCTGGCTCCAGCCTTGGCTTGAAACAGTCATTCCTCTTGGTTTGACACAGTGCTCCTTTGAGGGTTGGCAGGGGAAAGGCAAGTCCACACTTGGGTCACCATGCTGGTATCCTGATTACTGTTATTTTGCAGCTTCTACTGACGAAGGCGCCGAGCTAACAGGAGAGTCTGCTGTGGGCCAGCTACATGTCACTGCCACCCAGTGCCATCAACTTTCCCATCTCTGGGATAAGGGCTCGTCCAGGTCCTTCCATCCTGCCAGGGTCAGAGCAGGAACCAACCCTGGGTCTGAGTTTCCCTGCTTGTGGCCAGAGCTGGTGGCCACTTTCCCTCACTGGTGGCCTGGGCCTGCCTTCTCTGCTCACCACCCACACCCTGGGCATTGGAGGCAGGAAGGCAGAGGACACAGTCACAAGTTTAGGGAAGATAGAGTCTTCTGTGGGTGAGCCACAGAGAGGAGGTATTACCTGCAGGGACAAGGCTGGTTGTGTCTCTGAAGCAGAGAAGCTTTATCCTCTCCCAAATAAAACCAAGCAATGGTGGGACAATACTTGACAAGTGTGCGTGTGTGATGGGCTCCAGTGCACTCCCAAACAGACAGTGAGTCCGCTGCCGAACACAGTGTCAGAGCCAGATGAGGGGCATGGGATAACCGCCTCATACATTCTCCAGCCGCTATTTCTGTACCCAATTTGATTGAACAATATTTAGGAAGTTCTGGTTCACAAAGTTAAGTCATTGCAAATAGGAACACTTTTTAAACAGCCTGCCTTGACATCTCTAGGTACTTTTCAGGAAAATTGACACAGGTGTTTGAGAAATAGACCATTGCTGTTCAAGATTGGGTCACTGAAAATGCTATAATCACATACGTAAGAAGTGAGCAAGCAGCAGCAGAATCTTTCAGGAGCCCTGAAGGTGTCACGCCTCTGGGGAGCCGCTGAATTGTCCTACACGGTAGCAGAGATGGGAATGAGAATAGCATGGAGGCTGGCCTGGCATCTCCTGTGCTGGAGAGGTGGCCTGTTTGTGTGACTAAGCTGAGTTAGCAAGGGAGGCCCTGTCCCCAGAGACCTCTGGGCACCTGGCTGCCTGCTCACAGAGAGTGTCATGAGAAGCCAGAGTCGGCAGGTGCAGTCAGCAGTGCCTACACACCATGTGGCAGATGCGCTGGCCTAAGATGCTTGGGAATGTGTATGCTGCTTTACCTTCACGAGTTTTTAAATGGCTGGAAGTATAGTTTAACTGTTGCCATTCCATTTGGTTCGACTTAAATGTTTATTGAAATGGAATTTGACTTCACTGGATGGTTTCACAGGTCATGAGTAGGCACATGCATGCCTCACCAGCCTGGTTCCTTGGGCTTGGCACCTGCCTCTGCTCTCTGCCCCAACACCTGTCCCACACAGCTGTCATCACAGGGAATGTCTCCCCACCCTCCCTGACAGAATGCCTTGGTGTATGTTCTGCCACGGTGCTGGCACACAATAGGCAGCTCTGCCCTGGGGCTGTGGCACCTGTCCACCTTATTGAAGTCCTCCAACTCCTGCTGTGTCTGTTCCTCTGAATCCATTGAGTCCCTGAAGCTGCACCCTCACCCACAGACAAAAGGCAAACCCCCCATGCCCCTTCTCTACCTTTCTGATGGCCCAAGCTGGTGACCTGCCACTATTCAGAGTGGCCAAAGCTGCCTCTCCATGAGTGTCCACAGGCCTCAGGAGAATTCTCTTGATGGTCAGAGGCCTTTATGCACTACCTGCTCTGCCGTGGAGAGCTGGCTTGTGTCTGAGGGTTGCTGCCACACAGGCTCAACAGTGGCATTGTGGAGAGACTGAGGAGGAGAAATCCCCTCTTCACCAGGCCAGCAGGAGCGTGGAATGTGGATGAGGTTTACTTAAAGCCCTATTCCTTCAGGTCTTTCTCAGGCCATGGGAGCAGCTGGGATAAGCCACCGCCACAGAGCAGAGTGTCCTGTACTGTGTGAGCACTGTCTCCATAAGGAGCCCTGCATGGACCACCCATCTCAGGCTGAGTGGTGTCTCCTTGGCATTAGACATCTATATTTAGGCTCATGGCGTCACAGAGTCTTTTGAAGATGTTGTATCATTTCCCGCCACCAAAGATCAGCCTGTCCTTCCCATCTCAGGCTGAGTAATGCTCCTTGGCATTAGGCATCTATATTTAGGCTCATGGCGTCACAGAATCTTTCGAAGATGTTGTATTATTTCCCGCCACCAAGGATCAGCCTGTCCTGCCCATTGTATTTCAAGCTGGCTCCCTCCATGGCTTCCCCACCCATCATTTGGGGTTTGAGAGAGCTCGCTTCAGGTCCCTCCAGCCTGGCACCGCACCACCAGCACAGAAGCCTCCAGGCTGCTGGGAGCTAGAAAGTGGAGCAGAGAGAGCATACTGCCTTGTCAAAGGACTGCCACCACTGCCTACCCTCCTGCACTTTGCTGGGACCCAGAGCATGAGACCACCAGGATCTCAGCATCCTCACCTCCCCCAAGACTGAGAGCACCAGGGCCTATGCAGGGAGGTGGGCGGGAGCTGGGATGCATGTGGTTTTCACAGCCAGCCCTGACGTGACTAGACATAGGACACAGGAGACCACATTCAGTCCTGCATGTTTTGAAAATGTCCTGTCCAGGTGTTAGCCATTTGGAAAACTTTGTGACTGTCCTGTGGAGATTGGTGTTCTGCATAATGCCCTGTCATCTTTATACTTTATAATTATTTTTACCATTTATATGACCATCTGGAAGGCTCTGATGCTCTAAAAGATTATAAAATTGGAGGGTATTAAAATACCATGGAATATTAACAGTAAGAGACAGCAGAGGTTCCACACTCTGCCTTGAAGGTGGGAAAGGCCTGAATGACTGGTGGGCAGTGGGGCAGGCTGTAGAGTGTGGCCCCACTGTGTGGCACAGTGGAGCCAGATGACTGAGACTCCCAGGAGCCAGGAATGGCTCAGACCCAACTGCAGGCCCATCCTTTCGCCCAGCCCTGCTCTCCCAGCCATCTTTCCTGGCATCTGCGAGGTCACAGCCTGTGCCATACTCCATAGCTGAGGCTCTGTGTGGTGGTCCACCCCCCAAGCCACTGTGTGGGGTTGGGGTCCTCTGCCTGAGTCCCCAGGTTTCTGTGGATTACTGTACTGCAGAGAGCACCCAAAGACATACACACACCCCCGCCCGCCATGCCAGAACAGCAGTGCTCCTAGCTGAGCTACCTTCCTCTTAGGGCTGCAGTGCTGACCACCCAGAGGGCTCTTCCTGGAGTCAGAGCCTGGTGTTCATTCCCAAGCACTTTGCCTGGACCTGTGCTGCCATGGGTAGCCATACACAGTTGCACCCTGACCTTTAAAGGTGCCAGTGAGAATGTAGTCCAGCATGTTTGGCTAAGCAATGGGAAAAGAAGCTCATATGCCCTGTCCAGTGCCTGCCCAGGAAGCATGTCTGATACCAGTGTGTGCATAGCCACTCAGGAGATGGGTGGGGGCCTCCTGAGTGCTGGGCTCCACTTGTCTGCCCCAAGATTCAATTATGTGCTCATCTGTTTGGGTGCCACCTTGCTCAGAAGGACTTAGGGTACCTGACAGTTCATGAAATATGGAAAGATGAAATAAATATGTAAAATAAGACAAAGATAATGGGGGCTAGAAAGTGAGGCCGGGCACCTGTGGCTCAAAGGGTAGGGCGCCCGCCCTATATGCCAGAGGTGGCAGGTTCAAACCCAGCCCCGGCCAAAAAACTGCAAAAAAAAAGAAAGAAAGAAAGAAAGAAAGTGAGGCCAACACTGACTTAGATAGGGAAATGGACCTTGGATCCCTCTCCCCTGAACTCATAGGAAAACAATACCTGGTCACTGCAGACTACATAACAACCAGCTGATGGGAAGAACCCCCATGGTCCTCTCAGGGATGACCCAGCATGTGTGGGAAAGGCACGGAGGGCCTAGACAACCCTAGGACCAGCAGCCCAGGGTGCCCCACCCAGAGCTCAGGATGTTGAGGACCTCAGCAGGTCTTTCACAGTGCTTGTGTACTGTGGTACCGAGTGATTCCCACTGTAAGTGCTCCATGGGGAGGGACCTCACTAACCCGCATGATGTCTGGAGACTTGTGCTCAGAGCACGTGGCATGTGCCATATCCTGTCCTGCCCTCGCTCCTGCCCCAGATTGGATCTCTGGCAGGATTGTGAGCCATCCAACGCTTGCAGCCTCACGGCATAGGGTGACAAGGCCCATCCTGTATGTCAAGTGGTTTCTCCAAGGACAGCTTAGGTGTGCAGAGAGAGAGGAGAACCCCAGGCTGTCCTGACTGGGCAGCCAGATTCCAGCCACTGCCCTTCTCAACACCTGAGCTGACCCACTCAGGTCATGGCGTGGAGTTTTGCAGGAGAGCTCCCAAGGCTAGGCCTGACTTAAGGTGCTAGCCGGTGACAACCCTTGGTTGAGGGGGGACACAGGTGCCCAAGGCTGCAGCTGCTTGTGGGGAAGCCCCGTGGGCCGATTTGAAGTGGTTGGTGCTGTGGGAATGCGCTTTGCTGAGGAGAGAAGGCGGGAGTGAGAGATGAAGGGAAAACTTGCATCCCAAGGAGAGACACTAGCGGGTTCCTTACCTGGGGACAGAGCCTGTGGGCAGGGTCTGCAGTTTCCCCTCAGGGAGCACCGACCTAGTCCAGCTTTGTTCACCTCATGTTTAGTCACATAAAACTTGTTAGGAATTTTGTCAGCAACCAAAATTACCCATTTAGCCCATTCATTTCCCTCCGTGCAGTCTTGTCAGCCTCATTCATGAGAAGCTTCCCACGCACATTTCCGTTATTTGAACAAATACTGCTTGGATTCATCCAGGGTCACTGCCTGCAGACTCATATCTGTCATAGGAGGAGACCATGGAAGGCAGCAGAGGAGGGGTTGTCAAGGAGCAGCTGAGGGGCCTGAGGCGACCAGGCGTCCTTAGGTAGACCACAAGGGCAATGGAGTGGACACATATAGTGCTCCAGGGGCTGAATCCCACGCAGGGTTCCCAGCACACATGTGGGCATTGGGCTGGAGGCCAGGGGGGACTCCCTCCCACTGCAGTGGGTGCTCTATGCAATGAGGAGGCCAGTGCTGGTCCCAGAGCACGTGAGATTCCCGGCTGCACCTCCTGCGCTTTGGGTACAGAGCAGTCACGGAGCCCAGAAGGAGTGGTCTGCAGCCAAGTCTCACAGAGGCCCAATTTCAGCTGTATTTGCCTGGTTTCCCATAAGACACCTGAGTTCTGAGACCTTGTAGAAATTTTGAAATTATTCACAGGCTTTTATCTTTAAGAAGAGGGCTGGGGCTCCAGGTGGGACCTTAACTGAGCTAAGTGTTCTCTGAAAGCCTCAGTTTCCTTGCCTGTGAAATAGGTTTGGAGCCCCTCCCAGAGTTCCTTGACCAAGGACTCAGGAACTCTCTGAGGCATGGCCTATCGCCCCACATTTTTAAGAGCAGTGTTGTCTCAGAGGAGAAGAGAGGTCTGACATTAAAATGCTGAGATTCTAGGGCAGAGATTGAGGAGCTTGTGAGGCAGAGCCTGGCCACAGCTTTATAGAGAGCACTTCAGCAAGCGTAGCTGGGGAGCGGGGCAGTGCCATGCTCTGAGAGCAGACCTCATGGCAAGAACCCCATTTGTAGTCAACCCTGGAGCCTCCCTCTGTGTTGCTCTCAGGGTAAAGACCCGACAACATGAGAATGAGGTCAAAATTTCAACCACGTATATTCAAGCTCGTTTATTGAAAAATATTTTCTTTCGTTTTTGTTTTTTGAGATAAAAAATCTCACTTTATCACTCCGGGTAGAGTGCAATGGGTGATCACAGCTCACAGCAACCTAAAACTCCTGGGCTCAAGTTATCCTCCTGTCTGAGTTTCCTGATAGATGGGACTACAGGTACCCCCCACAGCACCTGGCTAATTTTTCTATTTTTAGTAGAGACAGGGTCTTACTCTTGTTCAGGCTGGTCTTGAGCTTCTGACCTCAAGCCATCCTCCTGCCTTTGCCTCCCAGAATGCTAGGATTACAGACATGAGCCATTGTACCCAGCCAAAAAATATTTATTTTCAACCAAGGCAGTATATCTTCCCTTATTTTGATTAAAGTACCTGTCCTTTAACTATGCACAGTGGCAGAGAACAGCCCCCAACTGCATAAGATGAATTTCCTGTGCAAAACAGCCAGAGGCAGAGTCTATATCGGACAGGAGAGTCTTGTGACCCTCAACTCACTAGGGAGAGGGTGAGCATCAGACCAGGTTCCCTGGGAGACCATTGCCCTCACCAGCCCCCACACTAATTAACCAAATATGCATTTCATATCTCCCTGTTCCCGTGGGCCCTGGCCACACTGAAGGCAACAGAAAAATAGCAGACTTACGTTTGACAGTGCCCCGGGACTCCTGGAAGCCAGCCAACTCAGAGCCCCAGCCCAGGGCCTCACAGTCCTGTATGTCCACCTGGCCGGCTTTGGCCCCAGGGCCAGGCCCTGCCCGGCCCCAGTCTGGCAGCCAGCAGGACCTCCAGAGCCCCACGCTGCGTTTGCGCCCATCCTCCAGCATCTGGTATACCCAGTTAGGGGTGAAGGCCGCTGCATTGTTGAGGATGAGTGAGACCAGAGCCACCAGCACAGCCACAGCGACGAGTCTCTGGACAGTCATTGCTGACCGCCGGTGTTGCCACTTATCCGAGAAACCCCAAGTCCCTGTCAGCTGCTATGCACCAAGGGAGAGCTGAGACGCTGCTAGGGAAGCCTAGAGAACATCGCCACTCATTCTTGGTGGTGGCACAGGAGGCTCCAGCCAGGCAGAGGAGATGCTTGGAGGGGTGGATGTCAGGAGAGGTCCATAGGACCTGTCCAGGTGAGCCTGCCTTACAGCCCTGCCTTATCCTCCTTCCTGCACCTGGAGCAAGGCAGCGCCTGTGCTGAAGCCAGTTGCTGCAAGGCCCATCCTGGGGAGGAAACGGGGGCACCAGCGCAAATCCAGAATCGTGAGTGCCGTCTTCCTGGGAAGCAGAGGCCAAAGAAGTGTGCTCTCCTGTGCAGCAGCAGAAAACAAAGTAGTTCAGACGCTAAGGGAGCTGGGCCCAGGGTGCACTCTGGCAGGTGTGGGAGCAGTGCAGGTTCAGCAGCTGCCCCTAGCTGCCTGGGCCCGGTCCAGGTGCTCCACCGCCTATGGCAGGTCCTGGAAAGCAGAGCACCCACAGCAAGGAAGTATGTGTATGCACTTGAGCTGGAGTTTCTCAGTCTCTCAGCAGAGAGGAAATGGTTGTTTTTGAGGCTGTTTTGGTGAACTGGAGGGCGTAGCCAACTGCAACAAATAGCAGCTCTGCTACCACAGCCAGACACTAACAGGATGTATTTCCTGATGGGAAAAGGCCTGGGCAGACTTCTGAGGCCCTGCTCCAGGCCATCCCCTCTGTTCCCCACCCCTCCCACTTGTCCCAGAGGAGAGACCAGGGGCAAGGCACAGAGCAGATCCACCACCTCACCCACTTCCTTGCAGCCTGGCTGGCCGCAGAGGCAAACTCCTGTGCTGGGACCCAGAGCCTAGGGATGAGGTAGACACCTAGGTGCTAAGAGCCCTAGGGGCCAGTTGCTCACCTTGTGACTGTACACTCAGGTGACCATCCAGCTGTTCCCCAGCATGATAACCACTGCAGGCCTGCCCCCATGGCTGGGATCCTGCCCTCCAATGGGGGCACACATTACAGAGGTATTTCTGGATGGGACAAAGACCCACATGCCTGGGGACCAGTCAGGGAGCACATTTGGAGCACCTCTGGGCTAGAGGTCATCCTGGAGGTGACAAGAAGAGGTAGGATTCTGGGTGTGCTAGGTGGAGCACTCAGCAGGGACTAGGATGGAGCATTTGTGGTTTTTGGCCTTGCCCATGCTTTGTTCTGATGAAATGATCACTCCCCCATGGCCAGATGAGGGGCAAGGCAAGTAACTCTGCATGCTGTTGTTCAGAGAGTAAGTAAACTGCTGGGAGCTCAGAGGGAGCTCCTCTGTCTGCTGAGAACCCTTCAGCTCCAGTGGACAGACACAGTGGGGATGTGTCCCTTCTGGGGCTTCAGATGTCCTATCTCCTGTCTAAACAGTTCTTAATGCACACACCTGAGGTGCCACTGGGCAGAAAGGGCTCTATAATGCCAGGGCTCCAGGCCAGAGCAGGAAGCCACTGAGCACTTCCTGTCTTCGTGCATGGCCAGTGTCCGGGCCTGGGAGTGCCCTGAGAGTCCCCGTTTCCCAGGATTAGTCTTTTTAGTCACACTGGTGCATGGCCTGTACATCACATGGAAAGCAAGGGACCCTGCCTGCCAGGTGTACGTGCCAGAAAGGTGGGACTTCTGACCTCTGTCTCTGACCAGCCTTGGTGAATCCTCAGCCTGAGGAATGTTTGGATTCCCTGGGGGATTTTGCCTACTTTAGGATTTTTTCCACTGGCATTTGTAGCAGATTTGTCCCTTGAGTTTCTTTTTTTTTTTTTTTTTTTTGAGACAGAGTCTTAATATGTCACCCTCGGTAGAGTGCCATGGCGCCACAGCAACCTCAAACTCTTGGGCTTAAGCAATTCTCTTGCCTCAGCCTCCCAAGTAGCTGGGACTATAGGCGCCCACCATAACACCAGGCTATTTTTTGGTTGCAGTTGTCGTTGTTTAGCAGGCCCAGCTCGGGCTCAAACCACCAGCTTCGGTGTATGTGGCCAGCCCCCTCCTCACTGAGCTACAAGCACCAAGCCTGTCCCTTGAGTTTTTTACTACTTTTCCTTCTTACTTGGCCTGTGCCAGGAGAATTATGATTTCTGTTCTTGTCTGTTCACTCCAGCCTCTGTTTGCTCACACTCTTGGTATCAGGAACTTGACAGAGAGTACACAGCGGGGTTGTGCATTGGCCAAGCCATCCTGTGGGTCCTCAGAGGACCCAGGGAAACATCTACAGTCCCTGCATGTGCCCTCCCCTGAGCATGTGGAGTGCAACGTCTCAAATGTCCATGCTCCTAAGCACACAGTGCAATAAGTTGTCTAGAAAAGAAAGTTTTCCCCAAAGTTGCCAGTAGGGACAAATTTATTTCCTTCTTAATTAATTCCATCACTTATTTTTAGGTAATGGTTAAATGACTAATGTCTAATAAAAAGCAAGTACCATCTCAAAGCCCAGAAGAGAAGCAGCCCCTGAGCAGCCCCATCTGGTCCTTTTCTTGGGCTGACTTATGTGGCCATGGCCAGGCACCCATCCTCAAAGTCAGCAGCTGTGAAGTCCTGGGTCACAGCTTCCATTATCGGCCCTGCCCTCCTGGCCTTGCCAGTGGGCTCCTGGCAGGCTACTGCATCCCTGTGCTCTCAGCCATGCACCCCAGTTTCTAGCTTCCACGCTATGGGAGGTGGGAACAAGAGGATAAAAGTGGGAGTGTCCTTCCTGGGAGGTGACACTGTCCTCAGAAGATCTGTGGCTCTCCTGGCAGGGCTCCAATCGAGACCCCTCCTGTCCTCCCTGCCACTGGGTGTCTTTGGTCTGCCTTGCAGTCTAACTGCAGGCCCCATGTACATCTGCGTCACATCCTTGAACAAAGAGGGAGCCTTAACAGAAAGCAGAAATGGCAATAGTGAGTGTGCCCTTCAGTGGAGACATCAAACTGCTAATCCCCTAGTTGGCCCCTGTCTGGACGTAGAGAGGTCTCAGCAGAGCTTCTGCACACACAGGGCTCTGCAGAGACCAGGGCTGGTTTAGGGCCGGCAGCCATGCTGCCATCTGCTTCTTGTTTCAGGCACTCAGAATTGATGAAGTACAGATGTGAGTGACTTTCCACAGACTGGCCTGGACAACAGGAAATTCTCAGGACTTGGATGGGGACTCAGAGGGTGTTTACTTCTTGGAATTTATGTCAGATGCACAAACTCAGGATCCTGCACTAGAGTTAAAGCAATCCTAAATCCTTGGCAAGTTGTGTGTGGAGAGAATGTTAAGAATTACACAGAGGGGTTGACAAAAGTTCTGGTAGCAAGTTTGACACAGCATGTGTTTTCGTAGAAGTTTGCAGCTGACTTCGGGTCCAGCAAGTCTGACCTCAGCTGGGTGAGGGGCCTCTGCCCTCCCTGTGGTTTGCTCAAAACAGCCTCAGCCCAGTCGGGGCCTCTCTTGGAGGAGCACTTCCAGCATCTGTCTGCCTGGCTGTGCTACACAGAAGCATAGGCTCTTCCCTGCGTGGGAAGAACCCCTGCATGGCAGAGGCCTAACCACAGGATGGAGGACTGGGAAGCAGCAGTATGGCGGATCCCTGGTCAAGTGAGACTCTGTCTCTACAAAAAAAAAAAAAAAAATGCAGCCTCTGGCCCTAAGCTCTGAAAGCCCCACAGTGGAACTTGGGACAGTCTCTGTTACATCCGTTACTGTGGCCCAATGGCCCATGGTTCGATACAGTCTTGCTATGCATGGAGTGATGCAGTGAGGCCATATGCAGGCACCTCCCTTGGTGGCCACGTGTGCTGACAGATTGCCCAGGGACCAGGGCCCTGTGGGGCACAAAGCACTGGCCAGCAAGCTCAGGAAACCCCTTTTCTGCCCACAGTGAGTCTGTTTGGGAGAACATGGCACGCATGTGTGTGAAGACCCAGCGGCTGGACGTCGCCAAGGTGTGCTTGGGGAACATGGGCCATGCTCGTGGGGCCCGAGCATTGCGGGAGGCAGAGCAGGAACCAGAGCTGGAGGCCAGAGTGGCCATGCTGGCTATACAACTGGGCATGCTGGTGAGTCAGGAGCCACCTCTGGGACAGATTGGCAATAAGCCTACACCTCCACCCACTGCCCTGAGCCTGCAGTGGGGGTATAAGGGCCCTGGGCAGCCCCTCTCCAGCTGGGGTTTGGTGTAGCAGCCCTAAAGGGTAAGGGTGACAGGGAGGGAGGCAGGGTGGGGGTGAGGCAACTACTGGGTTATGATGGGGCCACTGCCCCCGAGCTGTGCATTGGTCTTGCTTTCCAGCCATGGGATAGGAAAGCCATGTTGGCGTTTGTCATGAACACACCATGTGTTTGCCGTGAGCTCGTGGGCAGCAGAAACCACCCTGCTGGCCCCTGCATGTCAGTGAGCTTCATGACATGGGAGACACCAGAACAAGTCAGCTCATGATGGCTGAAATGTCCCCTAGAACAGTCTTTTTATGAAGCATCAGTTTGTGGAGACTGTGATTGCAATGACACTTGCCCTTCTTTATTCTTCAGGAGGACGCTGAAGAACTGTATAAGAAATGCAAACGCCATGACCTTCTAAACAAGTTTTACCAAGCCTCGGACCAGTGGCAGAAAGCTGTAGAAATTGCTGAGCTCCATGACCGAGTTCACTTACGCACTACCTACTACAACTATGCCAAGCACCTGGAGGCCAGCACTGATTGCGGGCTGGCACTTAGTTAGTGAGTGTGGGTCATGAGGCTTCCTGACTGCTCCTAGGGTGATCCCAGAATGTCTCTGTGGTGAGGTGCACACAGAGGTCCTCAGGAGGAGTCTCTCTCAGGGTTGTCGGCCACCCCTTTGGGACGCCTTCAGGGCAGCATGAGGTCTGTAGCTCTAGGAGAGCCCCAGAGGCTGTCTTCCCTCACACCCCGGCCTACTTTAGGTTTAAGGCCCATTAAAGAAGAACATCTGTTCCATTACTCGTGCTATAGCACAAGTTGGGCTCAGTGCCTCTATGAGGGCAAATGAACCGCTGTCTGGAGCCCTGCCACAAGGTCACCCTTGCCAGAGGAGGAGCTCTTAGCCAAGCTCCATGT
The DNA here is from genome assembly GCA_963574355.1 of Loris lydekkerianus. Classification (NCBI taxonomy): domain Eukaryota; kingdom Metazoa; phylum Chordata; class Mammalia; order Primates; family Lorisidae; genus Loris; species Loris lydekkerianus. The sequence continues at coordinate 6,608 of CAUYPK010149149.1, read as the reverse complement.
CCATGATCTGGAATATGTGTGGGCAGCACTGAGGTGGGACCAGCACCCAGGGTCACTGCACTGCAGGAAACTCCTGCTGTGTCCTAACAGTGCACATGCAGGCTACTGGAGCTACTGGTGGGGCACACCACCACTCAAATATGTATCTTGTGACACTGCCTCTTGGCGCATCTGGTCATCACGGGGCTGAGGTCCTCCCGCCTTTTTTCTCCACAGCTATGAGAAGTCAGATACCCACCGCTTCGAAGTACCCAGGATGCTCTCAGAGGACCTGCAGTCCCTGGAGCTCTACATCAACAAGATGAAGGACAAGTAAGTGTCCCCACTGGAGGCCAAGAGCCTGCTTCTTTACCCTTGCTTACAAGCGCCCTGGGCAAAAAGTGTGTCTCCTGATTGCAGGGCATGTGTCACATCCTCTGAGGGTGGTGTGGGGACCTGGGTGGGAGGTACCCCAGGTGGGAGCGGGGCCCTGATGGGGAACCTATGCTTTATGGGGCTCTACAGGACCCTGTGGAGGTGGTGGGCCCAGTACTTGGAGAGTCAGGCAGAAATGGACACTGCGCTGCACTACTATAACCTGGCACAGGACTATTTCTCCCTAGTCCGCATCTACTGCTTCCAGGGCAACATTCAGAAGGTAAGGGCTTTGTGGAGGGAGTTGGCCTGCTGGTGGAGGCAAAGCCACTGGGTTTCTTTGGGTATCTCTCTAGGCAGCTGAAATAGCCAACGAGACTGGAAACTGGGCAGCATCATATCACCTTGCCCGCCAGTACGAGAGCCAGGAGGAGGTGAAGCAGGCGGTGCACTTCTACACACGGGCACAGGCGTTCAACAATGCCATCCGCCTGTGCAAGGTAACTCAGGGCACAGGTGGCCTTTGGGGGTTCAGCTCAGCAAATGGAAAAATGTCACTTCCTGTCTGTTTTCAACAACAGTTGTGAGTTGTATCATTAACATTCCTGCCCTGCTGGTTCTCCCCACTCACTGCCCACTACACTTGCCTCTGTCACCCCTGCACATCCAATGTGGTTTGTACAGCAGAGCTGCCATGCCATGTTTTCTAGCATCCAGGTTCCTGAGTGAGTTATGAGACTGGCTCATGGCCCATGGCCTTGCTAACAGGCAAACCCTTTATACAAAGCTTTTGGATGTTGTATCCATAAAAATATCCCAACTCAGGGTCTCACTTCTGTAAAATTTGGGGTGAGCTATTTCTTATAGTGCTCTACAAAAAAGAACAAGAAGTGTCTGAGATGCCTGGTACATAGTCAGACCAAGGAAGGCATCAATGTACTGGTTAAAAATTGCAGTTGCATGGCGGTGCCTGTAGCTCAGTGGGTAGGGCACCAACCACATACACCAAGGCTGGCAGGTTCAAACCCACCTCAGGCCAACTAAAACAACAATGACAACTGCAATAAGAAAATAACCGGATGTCGTGGCAGGTGCCTATAGTCACAGCTACTTGGAAGGCTTAGGCAAGAGAATCTCTTGAGCCCAAGAGTTAGAGGTTGCTGTGAGCTATGACGCCATGGCACTCTACTCAGGACAACAGCTTGAGACTCTGCCTCAGGAAAAATTTTTTTAATTAATTAAATAAATAAATAAATAAATAAATAAATAAAAATTGCATTGAAGAGATTACTTAGTAACATGTCAGACCCCATTCACCACATTCACAAATCTTAAGTGAGCTCAGGGTGCCAGGCGGGAGTTGTCCATAGACAGCAGCTGTACCTCCTACAGGAAAATGGCTTAGATGACCAGCTCATGAACTTGGCCCTGCTGAGCTCACCAGAGGACATGATTGAGACAGCCAGATACTACGAGGAGAAGGGCGAGCAGATGGACAGGGCAGTTATGCTGTACCACAAGGTGAGGGCTAGGACCTGGGGAAAGGGGCAGCAGGCACAAGGCTCCTGCCAGAGACTGGGGACATTGCCTGTGCAAGGCCCAGTTTTGGGGGCCCCACAGCTGGGCAGCTGCTCAGAGCCCACACTGTCCGCAGGCTGGCCACTTCTCCAAGGCCCTGGAACTGGCCTTTGCCACCCAGCAGTTTGCAGCCCTGCAGCTCATAGCAGAGGACCTGGATGAGAAGTCGGACCCTGCCCTGTTGGCCCGCTGTTCGGACTTCTTCATCGAGCACAGGCAGTACGAGAAGGCAGTGGAACTGCTGCTGGCTGCCAAGAAGGTACTGTGGGGCTCATGCATGCACCACAGCTCCAGGGTCACCTTTCCCACAAATGTAGCCAGACTGCCTCACTGTCTCTGGCTACACCTCCGCTGGAGGGGAAGGGCCCTGGGGACGAGCTCAGGTTCACTGCCCACTTCACACACATCATCAGGTTGTGACAGGGAATTAAACTCTCCTGTGTAGGGAGGAGAGGATACACATAACTCAAAATTTACCATCTTACCCATTTTAAGTGCACTGTTCAGTAGTGTTAAGTATATTCACATTTTTATTCAACCAATCTCCGTAACTCTTTAATCTTCCTAAATTGGAACTCTGTCCCATTAAACACTAATGCCCAAATCTCCTGCCCAGCCCCTGGTACCTACCTTTCTACCTTCTGCCTTTGAGTTTGACTCCTTATGGGACCTCTTATAAGTGGAATCAGATTGTGTGTGGTGTTTTGTGCCTTGTTTCACTGAGCATAATGTCATAGCAGGTGTCAGAGCTTCATTCCTTTTAGGGCCAACTAACATCCTATTGCCAGGGAGAGCACATTGTGTGTATGGTGGTTCCACCTCTGGACTATGCTGTGGCCATGGGTGTGCAGGTCTCTATTCAAGACTCTGACTTCCCAGGGTTTGAGTATTTACCCAGAAATGGCGTTCCTGGATCACCTGGTGATTTTATGTTGACTCTTATGAGGACCTGCCAGACTGTTGTCCCAAAGCAGCCACACCTTGGTATGGTGCATATGTTTTCTCTGCATCCTCACCAACTCTTGCTATTTCATGCTGTTTTTTTTAATAGCGAATCTAATGTATGCATTTTTTTTAGTAGAAAACTTTCCCTTGTGAGAAACCTAAGGGACATATAGACAATTGTTAATCATACAAAAATCAGCTTGTCCAAATTAAAAGATCATTCTTCCTGCAGCCAGAATTAGGTGTGCAGCTTCATTTCTTGCTACTGAGCAATTAAAGAATTCTTAGACAGTGAAAAGGCACATGCTGTGTTCTTAGTTAGAAAGATACGGCTCGGTGCCTGTGGCTCAAGTGGCTAAGGCGCCAGCCACATACACCTGAGCCAGCGGGTTCCAATCCAGCCCAAGCCCACCAAACAACAATGACAGCTGCAACCAAAAAATAGCCGGGCATTGTGGTGGGCGCCTGTAGTCCCAGCTAATTAGGAGGCAGAGGCAGGAAAATCACTTGAGCCCAGGAGTTGGGAGTTGCTGTGAGCTGTGATGCCACCGCATTATATAAACTCAGGGTGACAGCTTGAGGGTCTGTCTCAAAAAAAAAAAAAAAGGGAGGGAGGGAGGGAGGAAGGAAGGAAGAAGATCCATTCTAAGTAACCTGCAGATTAAATCTGACCCCATGAAAAATACCAAAAGGTTTTCTCCAACCATAGGGTATCCCAAAAAGTTGCCATGCATAGAGAAAATGGGAAATTATAATTAAATGGACCTTTGACTCAAAGGAGTAGGACGCCAGCCCCATATACCAGAGGTTGTGGGTTCAAACCTGGCCCCAGCCAAAAACTGCAAAATAAATAAATAAAAATAAATTTACCTTTATATGCAAAATATTCATTACAGAATTTTCCAAAATATTTACAAAATGTTGTGTACGTGTTTGCTACCTTTGTAAAAATTTTGTAATGAATACGTTATAAATAAAGGTATGTTTAGCTACAATTTCCTGTTTTCCTGATGTATGGCAGCTCTATGTCTTCACAGCAAAAACTAGATAAACCAGAATAGCAGAAAAACCTGAAAAAGAAGACTAAGAGGTGATTGAATACAATACATACATTTACTATGTGATAGGGGATTGCACAGCACTGAGGAAAGACAGGCCCCTCAGTAATGAGGTTGGTACAAATAGGTAACCATTTGGGGGAGGGGGAGTTAAATCCTCCTCATCCTCCTTCCATCAGAGTAAATTCCAAATAGGTCAAAGATTCATAGCGAAACAACAGCAGTTCTATCATGCAATGTCCTGCATAATCTTAAAAGAGAAAAAAAATTTGTCTTTTTTTTTTTTTTTTTTTTCACCCTGGGTAGAGTGCCATGGCGTCACAGCTCACAGCAACCTCAAACTCTTGGGCTTAAGTGATTCTTTCGCCTCAGCCTCCCAAGTAGCTGGGACTACAAGCACCCGCCATGATACCCGGCTATTTTTCTGTTGTAGTTGTCATTATTGTTTAGCAGGCCCAGGCCGGGTTCAAACCCACCAGCTCTAGTGTATGTGGCCAGCTACCTAAGCACTGAGCTACAGGTGCCAAGCCAGGAAAGATTTTTCTGAGTATGATAAAAACCAGTTCAAAAGCCTTAATGAAGAAGACTGATCAATTCAACCAAATACAAATTTGAAAATAGCGCATGAGAAAAAGTACCATAAACAAGGTGAAGATAAATAGTAAAATGGAAAAAATATATTTTGCTATATCCAATAAGCTAATTTTCTGAAAATTTATCAAATTCATACAAACCAATAACAAATTTACCAACAACTCAAATGGAATGGGCAAAGAATATGAATAGTTCATTAAAAAGGAAATGTGAATGGTTCCTTAATACAAAATGGTTAGCTTTATTCATAATAAGAGAGACACAGATCAAAACTCATTTTTTGGCTTGGCGCCTGTGCCTCAAGTGGCTAAGACGCCAGCCACATACACCTGAGTTGGCAGGTTCAAATCCAGCTTGGGTCCTCCAAACAACAATGATGACTGCAAGCAAAAAATAGCAGGGCACCTGTAGCCCCAGCTACTTGGGAGGCGGAGGTAGGAGAATCACTTGAGCCCAGGAGTTAGAGGTTGCTGTGAGCTGTGATGCCATGGCACTCTATCCAGGGTGACAGGTTGAGGCTCTGTCTCAAAAAAAAAAAAAAAAAAAAAAAAAAATTCATTTTTTATGAATTGTACCACTAAGGTGAAAAGGTTAGAAAACCCACTAGGTTGTCCTGGAATAGATCCGTAGGGCACCTATCACAGGTAAAATTTACATCTCCCTTGATCCAGCAGTCCCTTTCCTCAGGAATTCATCCTCACTGACAGACTGACACATGTGTAGGTAATGTGCAGACACAAGGTATGCTCTACAGAAGTTTTTGTAACAGCAAAGGACAGTCACCCTCCTGGTACCAACAGGCTGAGTTAAACGATCAGCTGTTCCTCAGCACAGTGGAGCCCTACACAGCAGTCAGAAAGCACATGGCCAGCACCTCGAGTACTAAGGTGATGTGACCGTCAAAGCAAAATTGTTTTTTTCTAAGACACATCTTTAAGTGAAGAATATAAAATTTTTTCTGGTTCAAGTTGATGTTAGAAAAGAAAAGAAAAAAGTATGTAATTTTTCTTAAAATTTTAAGAAAATTAAGACCCTTAATTTAAAGAATTTTATTTTCTTATTTATTTATTTTGAGACCAACTCCCTGTGTCACCCTCAGTAGCATGCTGGGGCATCACAGCTCACAGCAAACTCAAACTCTTGGGCATAAGCTGTTGTCTTGCCTCAGCCTCCCAAGTAGCTGGGACTACAGGCATCTGCCACAACCCAGCTATTTTCTTTTTGCAGTTGTCATTATTGTTTTAGCTGGCCTGGGCTGGGCTCTAACCTTCCAGCCTGCATGTGGCTGGTGCGGTAACCACTGAGCCAAGAATTTTAGAAGATTATAGAAGAAAATGAATTAGCAGTTTCCTTTTTCTCCCATAACAAATACAATATTCATTTGAGCTCCTTGTTTCCTTTGTTACATTGTAGAATGTTAATAGCATAAGAGAAAGTAACATGAATGAGCATTGTGTCCTTTGGGTTGGTGGGTGTGAAACATCCTTGTCTCTTCCCCATCTGGACAGTGGCCACCACCTAGTGCCATAAGCCTGACATCCTCAGAGGGTGGCAGATGCAAGGACACCACTCAGGCCCTCAGCCCTCCTCCGCTGCTCACAGGTGACAGCCCCTCATTTTCTGCGGCATTTTTATAGTATCACGAAGCCCTGCAGCTGTGCCTGGAGCAGAACATGACCATCACAGAAGAGATGGCCGAAAAGATGACTGTTTCCAAGGACTCGAAGGACCTGTCTGAGGAGTCCCGGAGGGAGCTGCTGGAGCAGATAGCAAACTGCTGCATGCGCCAGGGCAGCTACCACCTAGCCACAAAGAAGTACACACAGGCTGGGAACAAGCTGAAGGTGAGAGTGGCCAAACTGCTCTCACAGCCATTTAGATACGGCCTGCTCTGCATTTTTCCATGTGCCTGTGCTTAAGCACAGAGTGAGCAAGAGCTTTTCAGGAGTGGGGGGGGGGGGGGGGTGTTGTGTTAAGTAGGGAGGCCCAACACATCAGATAGAGAAGCCCGGAGTAAAGCTGTTTTTGGACCCGACTTGTAGCACTGCGGGGTGCTGCCCACCATACCCCACAACACTC